>CM035414.1:105771424-105783924 GCA_020310875.1 Ceratopteris richardii
ATACACCTGTCTAGTGTTTTACATACTTCTTTGAGCACAACCGCAATTAGCTTAATTCCTCTTGGGGAACTCTAGGCAGCTTAAAGAGCTAACTTTCAAGAATAATCTCATCAAAAATAATAAACCACACACTGAGAATGAGTTTTAACAAGTGATGACATCATCCCGATTTTCACGGGTTGCTATACTTTTAGACGAGTGAGCCGAAAAATGAACATAACTCAAAATCTAGGAATCTAATGATTATGAAAATTTGTGTGGTTATATTATACAGTAAGCGGCATCCAAGAAGATTTAAGTCACTGAATTTGGATAAGTAACGACTGAGAAATGGCTCTGACAAGGTAAGTGAAAAAAACCGGTACCTGAAAGAGAAGTGAAGATGAACAGACCCTGTTGACTTCAATTAAACATAACTGAAGATTGCAACTTCCAAATGACATGAAAATTTGTGATCATATAGTAGACTTATGGAGCTAACTTTACCAAGTTAAATCACTAAAAATGATGCACCAAGCTCAGAGAAAACATCTCTGCAATCTGACTCAGAAAACTGAGAGTAATGGCAGTGAGTAGTACACTTCACAAGAACATGGAAATATGAACCCAAATGATAATGAAAATGAAAGTATATTGCTTGTACAATACAATGGACTTACTGATACATATGTGTGCCTTGGAATCACACCTTGATATGGCATAAAGCTCAGCTCTTAGAGGTCTTCACATAGGTCTCTCTAACCATGACTAAAACTACCATCTATTTATAGTTGAGTTTGGAAGGCTAACTTCCCTCAATCACTCTCCAATCAATCAATGATTGATTTGATTCTCTACCTACCACAAATCACGAATTCGTGGCTCCTCTTTCCCTTTTTGATCATGTGGACTCAACCACTTAAGATTCTCTTACTTTTACATTAAGTAAACTCTTCAAAAAATTACAAGAGGTACTTCACAAGTGAACTTTACATAGTCTTCTTTTTAAAGCTTTTTTCATGACTTTGTGGGACTCAAGCCAATACTTAGGCTTGTCATAGACTTGCTCCAACAGCTCCCCCTCAAGCCAAGTATGCTTGAGGTCTTCAATCTTCCAAGATTACCTGCAAACCTATCATAGCCTTGAATTTGCAAAGCTTTGTACCATCCAATGCTTTGGTAAGAATATCTGCACATTGTTGATGAGTGGACACATATGATATTTGAATCTCTTTGCTTAGAACCTTCTTTCGTACATAGTGATAATGAACTTCAATATGTTTAGTCCTTGCATGAAAGATAGGATTAGTAGCCAAATGAATAGAACTCATATTGTCACAAAAAATAGTTGGAGTTCCAAACTCCAATCCAAGATCTTTGAATAATGTCTTCATCCACATAGCTTCCTGAGTAGCTATGGCAAGACCTCTATATTCAGCTTCAGTAGAAGAGAGAGCAACTGTGGGTTGCTTCTTGGATGACCATGAAATAAGCTTTGAACCTGCAAAGGTAAGATAACGTGAAGTGCTCCTTCTATCTTCTTTGGAGCCAGCCCAAGCTGCATCAGAAAATATCTTCAACCCTAAATCAGATACATAAGGATAATAAAGTCCTTCCTTTATGGTTCCTTTGAGATACTTGAGAATCCTTTTGGCAACATCCATATGTGGTTTCCTTGGTGTGTGCATAAATTGACTTAGCACACTCACACTATAACATATATCTACCTCAGAATTACTCTTTTTAATAAAGAGTGAAGGATCTGCCTTGCTTGGTTGAAAGCCTTTGTCCTGCAAGAATGAAAAAAGCCTGAAATTCCAAGCTCTTGGAGCTTGCTTGAGACCATACAATGCTTTGTTAAGTTTACACACATAATCAGGATAAACTTGATTCTCAAAACCAGGTGGTTGTGCCATATATACCTCTTCTGTTATCCACCCATTCAAGAATGCATTCTTTACATCTAGTTGAAGTATCTTCCAATTCTTGGAAGAGGCAATACTAAGCAAACCCCTAAGAGTAGGCATCTTTGCCATAGGAGAGAAAGTCTCCTCATAATCAATTCCCTGAGTTTGTGCAAAGCCTTTTGCTACAAGCCTTGTCTTATACCTGTTAATGGAACCATCAGAATTCTTCTTGAGTTTATAGACCCATCTTGAGCCTATTACCTTCATGGATGAAGTCTTGGGCACCGAATCCCAAGTGTTGTTTTCCTCAAGTGCTTCAATCTCTTCCTTCATTGCATGCTTCCATTCCGTTTTTGCTTTGGCCTCTTCAAATGATGATGGCTCCTCTTGGTTTATGTCATGTGCTATGTAGATAGAATGTTTAGTTACTAATGAGGTGTCAAACCCATACCTTTCTGGTTTTTTCTTTTCCCTCATAGATCTTCTTAGGCCATGATGTGATGATTCTGCCTCATGTCCAAGTTCCTGCAATTTTGCTTTACCTTTAGACTTCCATGCTTTGATCTTTTCCATCTGAGATTCTTCATCATCCTCTAAGGTGTCTTGTTCTTCAATCTTTGGTTGTTCTCTACCAAGCTTTGGAAAATCTCCTTCAAGATCATATGGTAAATTGACCTTCCTGCATGAATCTTCATACCATGAATTGTTCTCATCAAAAACTACATCTCTGCTTACCAAGAATCCTTTGTTGGTAGGGTTGTATAACCTGTAGCCCTTTCGATTGTTGTCATATTCAATAAATACACACCTTTCTGCCTATGGATCCATCTTGCCTCTAACGTGTGAAGGAACATGAGCAAAAGCAATACATCCAAAAATTTTACAATGATCTAAGCTTGGTCTTCTTCCATTCCAAGCCTCATATGGAGTCATCCCATCAAGGGATTTTGAAGGCAACCTGTTAATCAAGTAAGTGGTTGTAGATACAGCCTCAGCCCATAAATAATTAGGTAAATGCTTTTCATTTAACATAGACCTTGCAGCTTCAACAATTGTCCTATTCCTCCTTTCTGCCACTCCATTTTGCTCAGGAGTGTACCTTGTAGTTACCTCTCTTTTGATTCCTCTTTCTTGAAGAAAAGAATCAAAATCATGGGAGAAGTATTCTCCCCCTCCATCTGACCTTAGCCTTTTTAGTGATTTACCTGTTTGATTCTCCACAAGGGCCAAATATCTTTTGAAACATGAAAAAACTTCATCTTTGTGTTTCATAAAGAATAGGATAGTCCATCTGCTGCAATCATCAATAAAGGAGACATAATACCTTGATCCAGATATTGAAGCTTCCTTGCTAGGTCCCCATACATTTGTATGAACCAACTCCAAGAGATCTCCATGCATATAACCTTTCTTCATGAATGATAACCTGTGAGACTTTCCAAATTGACATGCACTACACTTATAAATCATATGTTGTTTTGACAAATTAGGGAGTCCAAGTACACTTTGGTCCCTGCAGATTTGCTTTAATGACCTTTCACCAATATGTGCTAACCTTTTGTGCCATACTTCCAATTTTGTGAGTGTCTGACTACCATAATTAAAGAGAGCAATGTTTCTAGTGTCCTGTAATTCAAATGTGAACAATCTACCTGTCTTTTCACCTTTTGCAATTTTTCTGAATCCTTGACTTGGATCTTCAACAAATGCTCTTGCTTTTGTGAAGCTGACTTGCAACCCTTTTTCTACTATCTGCCCAACACTTATCAAATTCTTTGTAATGGTAGGGACATAGAGTACCTTACTGAGTAGGTTAATGTTTTTATCAGGTGCTTTGACATTGCCTATTTTCTCCACAGGATGTCATCTCCTGTTTGTACCTCATGCTTATTCCTTGGATCTTCTAAATCTGATAGGAGTGCCACATTTCCTGCCACATGATTTGAACAACCTGAATCTATGTAGAAAACATGCTCATCAGATTTAGCTTGTGGCATAGCCATGTTCATGATCAATAATGAATCCTCTTTGTTTGAGTCTTCTGTGTAGTTATTGTAGTCTCTCCTTCCTTTGTAGCCTCCTTGATAGTTTGAATGATTGTAGTTGTTGTAGTTGCCATGATAATTGTTGAACCTTCCTCTTGAGTAGCCATAACTTCCTCTATTGTATCCTCTGCCTCTTTGATTCCTGGAATTCCTAAAGCAATTTTCAGTTGTATGATTAGTTAGTCCACAAATAGAACATGGGTTGGAGACTTGGGATCTCCCCCTGCCTTGTCTACCTCCTCTTCCTCTACCTCTGCCATGTCTTCCTCTACCTGCATAGTTAGCTTGATAGGTACCTGCTTCATCATCCACTTTCTTTGCCTTTCCTTTGTTATCTTTGGACTTGCTTTTATCAGTGTATAAAGCTGAAGATTGATTACCCTTAGAGCTTTCTCCATTTTTTATAAGGTTTGCCTCTTGAGTAAGTAGTTGTCCAATGAGTGTATTGAAATCAGGTACATGCATGTCCATGTACAAATCCATAGCTGTGGTGAATGCTTCCCACTTGTCATTTGCCTTCAAGCCATTGATGACCTGCCTTACAATTTGCTCTTCATCTATTACCTCTCCAACGCTTCCCAACTGATCTGCTATGTCCTTGAGCTTTGTGACAAAATCAGTCACATTTTGTTTGGGAGCCTTCTTGAGAGTTGTGAAATCCAGCCATAGTTGATGCTTCCTAGCTTTGGTACTTGAAGAAAAGAAAGCTTCAAGTGCATCCCACACTTCTTGAGATGTCTTACAACTTCTAATGTGAGGCAACAAAAAATCTGAGATAGAGTTGAGGAGATAAGACCTTGCAAGTGCATCCTTGGAGCACCATGTGCTCAATCTTTCTTGCTCTTCTTGTGTTGGTTGACGTTTGTTCCTGAAACTTGGCATAACTTCATCTCCAGCCACATAACCATATAAACTTCTACCTTGGAGATAAGCTTCCATTCTTAATGACCAAGCTGAGTAGTTACCTCTGTCCAATTTGTCAATTGATAAAGGAAATCCATCTGCCATGTTGTCCAACCTTGCTCTGATACCACTGTGAAGAGATGGATAGGTATGTGCTTGAAGATGAAGAGGTGTTGCAAAATCCTTGATCTACACCAGCCAAATGAACTCCAGGATTATATGGTGGACCCTTTTAGCTTGCCAATGGATGTATTAGACACCCTATGTACCTTGGAAGATCACTCTCAAAAAGATAGATCAAAATAGATAAGTTGGAGTTAGCTCAGAGGTGAAAACTTGCTATTCTTGGTTCATACACCTGTCCAGTGTTTTACATAATTCTCTGAGCACAGCAGCAATTAGCTTAATTCCTCTTGGGGAAGTCTAGGTAGCCTAAAGAGCTAAATTTCAAGAGTAATATCATCAAAAATAATAAACCACACACTGAGAATGAGTTTTAACAAGTGATGACATCATCCCGATTTTCACGGGCTGCTATAGCTTGAGACCAGTGAGCAGAAAAATGACCATAACTCCAAATCTAGGCATTTAACGATCATGAAAATTTGTATGGTTATACTGTACAGTAAGCGAAATCCATCAAGATTTAAATCACTAAAAGTGGATAAGTAACCACTGAGAAATGGCTCTGACAAGGTGAGTGAAAAAAACGGGTACCTGATAGAGAAGTGAAGATGAACAGACCCTGTTGACTTCAATTGAACATAACTGAAGCTTGCAACTTCCAAATGACATGAAACTTTGTGAGCATATAGTAGACTTATAGAGCTAACTCTAACAAGTTAAATCACTGAAAATGATGCACCAAGCTCAGAGAAAACATCTCTGCAATCTGACTAAGAAAACTGAGAGTAATGGCAATGAGTAGTACACTTCACAAGAACATGGAAATATGAACCCAAATGATAATGAAAATGAAAGTATATTGCTTGTACAATACAATGGACTTACTGATACATATGTGTGCCTTGGAATCACACCTTGATATGGCATAAAGCTCAGCTCTTGGAGGTCTTCACATAGGTCTCTCTAACCACGACTAAAACTGCCATCTATTTATAGTTGAGTTTGGGAGGCTAACTTCCCTCAATCACTCTCCAATCAATCAATGATTGATTTGATTCTCTACCTACCACAAATCACGAATTTGTGGCTCCTCTTTCCCTTTTTGATCATGTGGACTCAACCACTTAAGATTCTCTTACTTTTACATTAAGAAAACTCTTCAAAAAAATACAAGAGGTAGTTCACAAGTGAACTTTACATAGGCTTCTTTTTAAAGCTTTTTTCATGACTTTGTGGAACTCAAGACAATACTTAGGCTTGTTATAGACTTGCTCCAACAAACACATGGTGTGCTAAGGATGAATTGGCAAGTTCTTACTTACTCAACTCTATATCTGAATTTCTTTTGCCATATATTAGAAATTGTAAGGCATCCCAAGAGACTTGGGAAACCTTGTCATCATACTTTTCCTCCAACATAAGGGCTAGGAAAAATCAGTTGTGGATTGAATTCACAACACTAAGAAAGAAACCTAAGCAAGCTGTTTCAGAATTTGTGACCAAGATTAAAGATGTAGCAGATCAGTTAGCAAGTATAGGAGAAGAGATTGAAGAAGAACAGATTGTAAGGCAAGTGATCAATGGGATCAAGGCTGATGACAAATGGGAAAGCTTCAACACTGCCATGGATCTCTACATGGACATGCACACTCCAGATCTTACAACTCTCATGGGACAATTGTTTACTCATGAAGCAAAGCTCAACAAAAATGGAGACACATCCAAAGGTAATAACTCTTCTGCCCTATACACTGATAAGAAGTCTAAAGATAAAGGCAAGAGCAAGAAGGTGGAAGATGAAGGATCAACCTCTCAAGCCAACTATGCAAGGAGAGGTAGATCTTCAAGAGGAAGGGGCAGAGGAGGTAAGCCAGGTAGGGGGAGATCTTATAACTCCTCACCATGCAACATTTGTGGTTTATCAAATCATACTACAGATGAGTGTTTCAGGAATTACAAGAACCAAAGAGGAAGAGGATACCAAAGAGGTGGCTACTCACAGTCAAGAGGTAGATTCAACCATCACCAAGGCTACAACAATAATTACAATAATAATTACAATGGCAACTACCAAGGAGGATTCAAATCTAGGAAGGATTACAACAACTACATAGAGGAGCAAGATGACTCTCTTCTGATCATGAACATGACTTCAAAGTCAGGTACAAATGATGACCGCCTATTCTACATTGACTCAGGATGTTCAAATCATGTGGCTGGCAATGTAGCATTACTCTCTGATCTTGAGGAACCAAAAGGTAAGCATCAAGTCCAAACAGGTGATGATACAAAGCATTCTGTAGTTAAAGTTGGAAATGTTAAGACTTGTGATGGAAATGAGAATTTGTTGAGCAGGGTACTCTATGTACCAACCATTACCAAAAATTTGATGAGTGTTGGTCAGATTGTGGAGAAAGGTTTGCAGGTTAGATTCAACCAATATGGAGCATATGTGGAGGACCCAAGACATGGGTTCAAGAGGATTGCTAAAGGAGAAAAATTAGGTAGACTTTTCACTTTTGAGTTGGAAGATACAAAGAATATTGCACTATACAGTTATAAAGATCAAACACTTTCAGAGCTTGAGATTTGGCACAAAAGGTTAGGGCACATAGGAGAAAGAACCTTGAAACAAATGTGTAGGGACCAATGTGTGCTTGGGATACCTAATGTATCCAAGCAACATATGATTTATAAGTGTGGTGCTTGTCAATTTGGGAAGTCTCACAGGTTACCCTTCTCCAAGAAAGGGTACATGCATGAAGACTACCTAGAGCTTATACACACAGATGTATGGGGACCAAGCAAAGACCCCTTAGTCTCAGGATCAAGGTACTATGTGTCTTTCATTGATGATTATAGCAGATGGATTGTATTATACTTCATGAAGCACAAGGATGAGGTATTGAATTGCTTTAAAAAATATCTTGCATTAGTTGAAAATCAGACAGGAAGGAATTTGAAGAGGCTAAGGTCAGATGGAGGAGGTGAGTACTTCTCGAATGAATTTGAAGACTTCTTGTAGGACATAGGCATCAAAAGAGAGATAACCACAAGGTATTCTCCTGAACAGAATGGGGTAGCTGAGAGAAGAAATAGATTAATTGTTGAGACAGCTAGATCTATGCTTAATGAAAAAAATTTACCTAACTATCTATGGGAAGAGAGTGTTTCTACTGCCACTTACCTCATAAACAGGTTACCATCTAAGTATCTTTATGGCATGACACCCTATGAAGCATGGCATGGTAAGAGACCTTCACTTGACAATTGCAAAATATTTGGATGTGTAGCATATGTACACATTCCTTCTTAGATAAGAGGTAAGCTAGACCCAAAGGCTGAAAAATGCATCTTTATCGGGTATGATTTAAATAAAAAAGGTTACAGGTTTTATAATCCTATCAATAAGGGATTTATGGTAAGCAGAGATGTTGTCTTTGATGAAAATGATTCTTGGTATGAGAATGAATGCAGAAAGGTCAAATTACCCTATGATTTGGAAGAGGAATTTGCAAGTCTTACAAAGGAGGAACCTACTCAGAATGAAACGTCAAGTTCAGATGATCAAGACACTATCAATCTTGAAGAATTCAAAGCATGGAAGTCCAAAGGCAAAATGAAGATGAAGAAGCTTGAAGAGATACCTGAATCTTCAACTCAACCATTTAGAAGATCACAAAGAGAAAGCAAGAAACCTATCAGATATGGGTATGATACATCTCTTGTTACTAAACATTCAGTTTATCTTGCCAAAGATTTGTCAAATGAAGAACCAGGATCATATGAAGAAGCAATAACCAAATCAAAATGGAAAGAAGCTATGGATGAGGAGATTGATGCACTTAAAGAAAGTGACACATGGGAGTTAGTACCTAAGAAGGACTCAATGAAGGTAATAGGATCCAGATGGATCTACAAGCTTAAAAGGAATTCTGATGGCACAATCAATAGATAAAAAGCCAGATTGGTAGCAAAGGGTTTTGCACAAACCCAAGGCATTGACTATGAGGAGACATTCTCACCTGTGGCCAAGATGCCAACCATCAGAGCGTTGGTAAGTGTGGCTGCATCAAAAAATTGGAATATGTACCAATTGGATGTCAAGAATGCTTTCTTGAATGGATGGATTTCAGAGGAGGTATACATGTCACAACATCTTGGCTATGAGGACCCTAAGAAGGTAACATATGTTTGCAAATTAAAAAAGGCTTTATATGGATTGAAGAAGGCACCTAGGGCATGGAATTATAGGTTAACTACATACCTCCAAGACCAAGGATTTGTCATGAGCCAGGTAGATACTTCTCTGTTCATCAAGAGAAGTAATTCAGAGGTAATATACCTTTGTGTTTATGTTGATGACATCATCATTATAGGTAATGATGTCAATGGAATCAGATATATCAAAAGTCAAATGATGAAGGAGTTCAAGATCAATGATCTTGGTCTATTGAAATATTTTTTGGGACTTGAATTAGTCTACACTAATTCAGGGATATACATCACTCAGAAAAAATATATACAAGACATGTTGAAGAAATTTCACTTGCCAGATGCTAAAGTAGCAAGCACTCCAATGGAGGTAAACCTAAAGCTAAGTGCCCATGAAGGTGATGAAGTCAAGGATATTACAGGTTATCAAAGTATGGTGGGTAGCTTGAACTATGCTACCTTAACAAGGATAGACATTGCATATGGAGTTAGTGTGCTAAGTCAATTTATGCACAAGCCAAGGATACCTCACTTAGAGGCTGCCAAGAGAATCTTGAAGTATCTCAAGGGTACACAGAACCATGGTTTGTATTTCCCTTACACTTTAGATATTGATATCAAAATTTATTCAGATGCAGATTGGGCAGGATGCAAGGATGATAGGAGGAGCACTTCTGGATATATCTCTTTTGCAGGTGACAAACCAATTTCATGGTCTTCAAAGAAGCAACCTACTATTGCTTTGTCTTCCACAGAGGCAGAGTATAGAGGACTGGCTAATGCCACACAAGAAGCAATTTGGATTAAGCTTTTGTATATAAAATTGGGATTGTATACTAGGTCACCAATTATCTTTGGAGATAATACAAGTTCTCTTCACCTTGCAGCTAATCCTATTTACCATGCTAGGACCAAACACATAGAGGTCCATTACCATTATGTGAGAGAGAAATTGATAAGCAAGGACATTCAACTTACCTATGTATCAACCAACATGCAATGTGCATATTTGTTGACTAAAGCTTTGGATGGAACCAAACTTTGCAAGTTAAAATCCATGATTGGATTGCAGGATATACTTGAAGATTGAAGATGAAGACTTAAGCCAAAATTTTTGGCTTGAGGGGGAGTTGTTGGTGTAAATTACAAGCCTACACATTTGGCTCAAAGGATGCATTGAAGTTTATACATACATGAAGAAGCATAGGAACATATGCTAGTGGTTAATTACCACTTTACCTCATTGTAAAAGTCAAATTGACTTGGAATCTCTTGTAATCACTTACCCAAAAGGATTCGTGAAAAAAGTAGTTGTTTGATTGAAAGAATATCTCCAAGCATTTAGGAGCTTGATCATAGGGAGCCAAAAGTTTGAATTTGAATTCAAATTTTTAGTCATCTCTTATAAAAATGGATATGAAAAGTCGTGGGTAGGAGAGAGCACTCCCGAGCCTAGCATTACTGATTTGTGAGTGTGTGTGAGGTCTATACTCCAGCCCACACCTCTCTATACCATTTGGCATTGATGTTCATGCAAATGGAGTTGTATACAAATGTTCATTAATACATACATTCATATTGTCCATCTATGAGTTCTCTGTTAGTCTACTCAAAAGTCTGTCAACTTGTCAAGGGCATATCTCGGTCAATGCTTCACCAAATTCAGTGATTCAAATCTTTTTGGATTTAGCTTGAAGTAATCAACATGCTATCAAAGTTTAAAGACATTCTATTCAGCCATTTTGGAGAAATCTGCGTCGAGGTGAACTCTGGTCATTTTCTGCTACAGTCCTAAAAGGTTGGGGGTATAGCTTAACTTGCTAAATTGATTTCTCTTAGCATAGTTTATCATTTTACATCATTTCACTTGCAATAGGTAGCTTACTAAGCTAATTTGATATCGCTAAAAGGAACTTTTCCAATTCTTACTATGTTGTTCATACTGAGAAAAATACTCAGTAGGTGTCAAGCCATAAATAGAAGGTTTTCTTGAGTTTGTGACTTCCAAAGTTATCTGTTTTGATTCAATCATTGCACACATCATTTCCAAAGGACATAGGACATTTTATGGTGTCATTGGAAAGCTACGGAGGTCTAGTTATCAACTCTGAAGCAAAAGAGGGCTGGTACAAAGCAGGTTTAGCAGTACCTACTCAGTCTCTTGGAGTATCCATCCATCATTCCCAACATCTATCTATCTATCTATCTATCTATCTATCTATCTATCTATCTATCTATCTATCTATCTATCTATCTATCTATCTATCTATCTATCTATCTATCTATCCATCTATCTATCTATCTGTCTATCACCTCACATTGTTTATATCCACTTGTGTCAAAATAGATAGTGTTCTCTAATGTTGTAGTGTCAACATGTAGCCATCATTTGATTCGTGTCCCCTGTGTCTATAAGGTACTTTATGATATCCTCAAAATAGTAACCTTGGCTTAACTAGATCCTGTCCCACACACACATGCGATGATCTTTGTCAACGAAGTGTCTAACAATCCTTCCCCTTCTAAAGATAATTTTCTGCAATTATCAATGAGGGCAAGTACTTGCAAAGTAGAGCTCTTGATACTCAAGTAGAACTTGTCGACTATAGTCCAATGCAAGTTATTTGATACTCCTAGATGATATGAATCCTCATCCATTTCTATTTTCTATCTAATATCCTAGATGGCGCACATTGTATGTTATTTTTAGTAAAGAAACAATACCTTCTATTCGATAATTATCCCTAGCAATAGACTTTATATATTTTTAGAAATTAAAAATTGAATGGACTCTACAATCTTGCGGAAGCTCTAATTGGTATGCAACATCAATCAGATTTTATTTATCTCTCAAGGCACAAAAAGACCTTGCTAAAAGTCTAGCTCAAGTTCATGTAGATAATGAAGTAAATCTTGATGGTACTAGGTCGTATTATGTAGATATGGATGGTCATGATTACTCATTTTTAATGCCACTTCAGGCTTTTCAACAATAAGATTTCAAAAGTTTTTGTCTAAATTGAACATCCCCATTTGAAATTATAGATCATCATCCTCAATTATCCACATTGAGCGAAAGTACTTGCAAAGTGAATCTTTTGATTCTCAAGTAGAATTTGTCAGCAATAATCTTGTCCAAGTTACTAGATACTCCTAGATCATATGATTCCTCATACATTTCTATACTCTATCGAGTAACCTAGTAATATTTTAAGACATGAAAATTCCAATGGATTCTACAATCTTGTGGAAGCTCTAATAAGTATGCAATATCACTTATCTCTCTAGGTCCACAAAACCTTGCTAAATGTGTACTTCATTTTCA
>CM035414.1:105793924-105881424 GCA_020310875.1 Ceratopteris richardii
GAATTTTGAATTTTTTCAGTCATATGAAGCTCGGTCTTAAGTTTGAGCTTTTGATTCATATGAAGTCACAGTCTGTTGAGTTACAAGATATTAAGTTTGAGCCTCTCAATTTTTCCAGGGAAAAGAAGAGTATTTTTTACTCAAATTTATTTTGAAATTTGAACAAAAGACGCTCGAACTTAAGTTCGAGCCTGTTAAGTTGAACACTCTTCTCTTTTCAAGTTGGGCTCTAAGAAGCTCGAACTTAAGTTTAAGCCTCTGATCAAGTTCAAATTCCAGAAGTCGAAACTTAAGTTTGAGAGTTTGAGAGGATTGAACTTGAGTTTGAGTTTCAATTTAACTTAGAAATAGAGAGAGTCCCTAGCCTGTATTCAATTTGGAGTCCAAATTAAGTTTGAGTTTCTATTCAACTTTGAGTAGCATAAATTCAAGTTTAGAGTGAAACCTCTATTCAACTTGAAGTTAGTGAAGCTATAACTTTTGTGTGTATTGTACACACAAAAATACACACATAGAAAGATATACATAGTAGCATTTATGTATGTATACTATATATGTTGTTTGAGCGAGAACGGTCAAATTTCAGCCAGTATCAACTTTGTGCATCTATGTCTACATCTATGCGAGCTCGTCTTGGTAGAGTGTCTGCATGTACGTGAACCTCGGCATAGGTCCTTGAACTTCACTAGAGTTTTTAGTTCGCTCGTAACTCTGTTTGGAAGCGAGGAGTGGTGCAAAAGTAGGTATAAGAGGACATTACAGCACTTGTGCAAAAGTTGTTGGTTGCACTATTCTGAGAAGTTCCAATTCCCACACGGAAGTTGAATGAAGTGAATTATATTCGCAATCTAATACGCTATTCATTTTTCTATGGGAAGCAACCTTTAGCTCACGAAATGAAGTCCTCAATTCAAAGTTACATGGGTTCCCGTTTTTATCTTTCTGTATATATAAGAGGCTCAAACTTAAGTTCAAGCCTTTAAATATGATATGAGGTTCGAATTTAAGTTCGAGCCTCTGAATTTTGATTTTGTTGTGTCACATTATATCAAGCTTGAACTTAAGTTTGAGCTTTTGAATCATATCAAGTAGTCCGTTGAGTTACATGATACGAACTTAAGCTTGAGCCTCTCAGCTTTTCCAATGAAAAGAGGAGTATTTTTAACTCAAATCTATTTTGAAATTTGAACAAAAGACGCTGGAACTTAAGTTTTAGCCTTTTAAGTTGAGAGGCTGAAACTTAAGTTCTAGCCTCTAAATATGATATGAGGCTCAAACTTAAGTTTGAGCCTCTAAATATGATATGAGCCTTGAACTTAAGTTCGAGGCTCTGAATTTTGATTTTGTTGTGTCACATAATAAGATTTTGAATCATATCAAGCAGTCTATTAGGTTACATGATGCGAACTTAAGTTTGAGGCCCTTAGCTTTTCCAATGAAAAAGACGCTCGAATTTTTAACTCAAATTTAATTTGAAATTTGAGCAAAAGATGCTCGAACTTAAGTTCAACCCTGTTTAGTTGAACACTCTCCTCTATTCAAGTTGGGAACTAAGAAGCTTGAACTTAAGTTTGAGCTTCTGATCAAGTTCAAATTTGAGAAGTCGAAACTTAAGTTTGAGAGTTTGAGAGGATTCAACTTGAGTTTGAGTTCCAATTTTACTTGGAAATAGAGAGAGTTGGAGCGTGTATTCAATTTTGAGTCCAAATTAAGTTTGTGTTTCTATTCAACTTTGAGTAACATAAATTCAAGTTTAGAGTGAAACCTCTATTCAACTTGAAGTCAATGAAGCTATAACTTTTGTGTGTATGTACACACAAAAATACACACAAAGAAAGATATACATAGCAGCATTTATGTATGTATACTATATATGTTGTTTGAGTCAGAAGGGTCAAATTTCAGTTAGTATCAGCTTTGTGCATCTATGTCTGCATCTATGCGAGCTCGTATCGGTAGAGTGTGTGCATGTACATGAACCTCGGCATAGGTCCTTGACCTTCACTAGAGTTTTTAGTTCGCTCATAAGTCTATTTGAAAGCCACGACTGGTGCAAAAGGAGGCATAGGAGGACATAACAACACTTGTGCAAAAATGATTGGTTTCACTACTTTGAGAAGTTCCAATTCTCACATGGAAGTTGTTTGAAGTGAATTATATTCACGACCTAATACACTATTCATTCATCCATGGGAAGCCACCTTTAACTCGGGAAATGAAGTCCTCAATTCAAAGTTACATCGGTTCCCGTTTGTAACTTGCTATATATATGAGAAGCTCAAACTTAAGTTTGAGCCTTTAAATATATATAAGGCTCAAACTTAAGTTCAAGCCTTTGAATTTTGATTTTGTTGTGTCACATAGTATGAGGCTCAAACTTATGTTCGAGCTTTTGAATCATATCAAGCAGCCTCTTCAGTTACATGATACCAACTTTAGTTTGAGCCTCTAAGCTTTTCCAATGAAAAGAGAGTATTCTTAACTCAAATCTATTTTGAAATTTGAACAAAAGACCCTCGGACTTAATTTCCAGCCTTTTAAGTTGAGATGCTCAAACTTAAGTTCGAGCCTCTAAATATGATATGAGGCTCAAACTTAAGTTCAAGCCTCTAAATATGATATGAGGTTTGAGCCTCGGCATTTTGATATTCTTGTGTCACATAGTATGAGGCTTGAATTGAAGTTCAAGATTTTGAATCATATCAAGCAGTCTGTTAGGTTACATGATACGAACTTAAGTTTGAGCCTCTCAGGTTTTCCAATGAAAAGTAGAGTATTTTTAACTCAAATCTATTTTGAAATTTGAACAAAAGATGCTCAAACTTAACTTTTAGCCTGTTAATTTGAGCACTCTCTTCACATGATATGAAGCTTGAACTTAAGTTTGAGCCTCTGAATATGATATGAAGCTCGAACTTAAGTTCGACCCTTTGAATTTTGAATTTGTTCTATCATATGAAGCTCAGACTTAAATTTGAGCTTTTGAATCATATGAATTCTCAGTCTGTTGAGGTTTAGGATATGAGGTTCGAACTTAAGTTTGAGCCTCTCAATTTTTCCAGGGAAAAGAAGAGTATTTTTAACTCAAATTTATTTTGAAATTTGAACAAAAGATGCTCGAACTTAAGTTCGAGCCTCTTAAGTTGAACACTCTCCTCTATTCAAGTTGGGATCTAAGAAGCTTGAACTTAAGTTTGAGCCTGTGATCAAGTTCAAATTCGAGAAGTCGAAACTTAAGTTTGAGAGTCGGAGAGGATTGAACTTGAGTTTGAGTTTCAATTTAACTTGGAAATAGAGAGAGTTGGAACTTGTATTCAATTTTGAATCCAAATTAAGTTTGTGTTTCTATTCAACTTTGAGTAACATAAATTCAAGTTTAGAGTGAAACCTCTATCCAACTTGAAGTCAATGAAGCTATAACTTTTGTGTGTACTGTACACACAAAAATACACACATAGAAAGATATACATAGCAGCATTTATATATGTATACTATATATGTTGTTTGAGCCAGAAGGGTCAAATCTCAGCCACTACCAACTTTCTACATCTATATTTGCATCTATGCGAGCTCGTATCGGTAGAGTGTGTGCATGTACATGAACCTTGACATAGGTCCTTGAGCTTCACTAGAGTTTTTAGTTTGCTCGTAACTCTATTTGGAAGCCAAGACTGGTGCAAAAGGAGGCATAGAAGGACATTACAACACTTGCGCAAAAATTGTTGGTTTCACTACTTTGAGAAGTTCCAATTCTCACATGGAAGTTGCATGAAGTGAATTATATTTGCTACCTAATACACTATTCGTTTGTATATGGGAAGCCACCTTTAGCTCGCAAAATGAAGTCCTCAATTCAAAGTTACACCGGTTCCCGTTTGTATATTTCTATATATATGAGAGGCTCAAACTTAAGGTAGAGCCTTTAAATATATAAAAGGCTCGAACTTAAGTTTAAGCCTCTGAATTTTGATTTTGTTGTGTCACATAATATGAGGCTCGAACTTAAGTTCGAGCTTTTGAATCATATCAAGCAGCCTGTTGAGTTACATGAAACTAACTTAAGTTTGAGCCTCTTAGCTTTTCCAACGAAAAGAGAGTATTTTTAACTCAAATCTATTTTGAAATTTGAACAAAAGACGCTCGAACTTAAGTTATAGCCTTTTTAAGTTGAGAGGCTCAAACTTAAGTTCGAGCCTCTAAATATGATATGAGGCTCGAACTTAAGTTTGAGCCTCTGAATTTTGATATTGTTATATCATATAATATGAGGCTCAAACTTAAGTTCAAGATTTTGAATCATATCAACCAGTTTGTTAGGTTACATCATATGAACTTAAGTTTGAGCCTCTCATCTTTTCCAATGAAAAAAAGAGTATTTTTAATTCAAATCTATTTTGAGATTTGAACAAAAGACACTCGAACCTAAGTTTCAACCTCTTAATTTGAGCACTCTCTTCACATGATATGAAGCTCGAACTTAAGCTTGTGCCTCTGAACATGATATGAGGCTCGAACTTAAGTTCGAGCCTCTGAATTTTGAATTTGTTTTGCCATATAAAGCTCGGACTTAAGTTTGAGCTTTTGAATCATATGAAGTATCACTCTGTTGAGATTCTATAGAGGCTCGAACTTATGTCTGAGCCTCTCGGTTTTTCCAGGGAAAAGAAGAGTATTTTTAACTCGAATTTATTTTGAAATTTGAACAAAAGACGCTCGAACTTAAGTTCGAGCCTATTCAGTTAAACACTCTCCTCTATTCAAGTTGGGATCTAAGAATCTAGAATCTGATCAAGTTCAAATTCGAGAAGATGAAACTTAAGTTTGAGAGTTTGAGAGGATTGAACTTGAGTTTGAGTTTCAATTAACTTGGAAATAGAGAGAGTTGGAGCCTATATTCAATTTGGAGTCCAAATTAAGTTTGAGTTTCTATTCAACTTTGCTATAACTTTTGTGTGTATTGTACACATAAAAATACACACATAGAAAGATATACATAAGAGCATTGATGTATGTATACTACATATGCTATTTGAGCTAGAAGGGTCAAATTTCAGCCAGTACCAACTTTGTGCATCTTTGTCTGCATCTATGCGAGCTCCTATTGGTAGTGTGTGTGAATGTACATGAACCTCAGCATAGGTCCTTGACCTTGACTAGAGTTTTTAGTTTGCTCGTAACTCTATTTGGAAGCCATGACTAGTGTAGCACTTGTGCAAAAATTATTGGTTTCACTACTTTGAGAAGTTCCAATTCTCACATGGAAGTCGCATGAAGGGAATTATATTCGTGACCTAATACAGTATTCATTTGTCTATGGGAAGCCACCTTTAGCTCACGAAATGAAGTCCTCAATTCAAAGTTACATGGGTTCCTGTTTGTATCATGTTGTATATATGAGAGGCTCAAACTTAAGTTTGAGTATTTAATGAGTCTTGAACTTAAGTTCAAGCCTCTGAATTTTGGTTTTATTGTGTCACATAATATGAGGCTCGAACTTAAGTTTGAGCTTTTGAATCATATCAAGTAGTCTTTTTACATGATACGAACTTAAGTTTGAGCCTCTTAGCTTTCTTAGCGAAAAGAAGAGTATTTTTAACTCAAATCTATTTTGAAATTTGAACATAAGACGCACAAACTTAAGTTCAAGCTTGTTAAGTTGAACACTCTCTTCACATGATATGAGGCTCGAACTTAAGTTCGAGCCTTTGAATATGAGAATAAGGTCAAAATTCAGAGGTTTGAACTTAAGTTTGAGCTTTTGAATCATATCAAGTGTCAATTTGTGGAGTTAGATGATATGAGGCTCAAATTTAAGTTTGAGCCTCTCAGTTTTTCCAAGGAAAAGAAGAGTATTTTTAACTCAAATCTATTTGAAATTCGAACAAAAGATGCTCGAACTTAAGTTTAAGCCTATTAAGTTGAGCACTCTCCTCTATTCAAGTTGGAAGCTAAGAAGCTCGAACTTAAGTTTGAGCCTCTAATCAAGTTCAAATTCGAGAAATGGAAACTTAAGTTTGAGATTCTGAGATGATTGAACTTGATTTTAGTTTCAATTTCAGTTGGAAATAGAGAGAGTTGGAGCTTGTATTTAATTTGGAGTCCAAATTAAGTTTGAGACTCTATTCAACTTTGAGTAACATAATTTCAAATTTAAAGTGCAACCTGTATTCAACTTGAATTCAGTGAAGCCTACTCTATACAAAAAAATACATAAATGCAAAGATATGCATAACAACATTTATATATGTATAGTATATATGTTGTTTGATCTTTGAGTGAGAAGCGTCAAATTTTAGTTTGAGCCTCTATTTAACTTTGGGGTTTGAGCCTTTATACAATTTGGAATCGCACTTAAGTTTGAGCCTCTATTCAACTTTGATTAAGATAAGTTCAAATTTATAGTGGAAACCTCTATTCAACTTCAAGTCAGTGAGGTTGAACTTAAGTTTGGATATTGATTCAAGTTGAAGTTTAACATTCTATTGACCTTGGAATCGAAGAGGTTGAACTTAAGTTTGAGTCTCATGCTCAAATTTTAGTTTGAGCCTCTATTTAATTCGGATTTAGAGAAGCTTGAACTTAAGTTCCAGTCTTTATTCAACTAAGAGTGAGAGAGGCTAAAACTTAAGTTCGGGCCTGTTTAGTTCAACACTCTCTTAGATCCAAAAGAACTTACAGATTCGGACTCAAGTTCAAGCTTGTGAGTCATATCAAGTTTGGGATTGTTGGCTCACATGATATGAGGCTCCAACTTAAGTTCGAGCCTCTCAAGTTTTCCGGCAAAAACACTAATATTTTTAACTCAAATCTTCTTGCATCTACAAAAACTAGGTCTTTGAATCATATGAGTTGAGTTATGAAGCTCAAACTATTTCAGCTTTTCCAAAAGTTGCCAGAACTTAAGATCGAGCCTCTTAACTCATGAATCCAAAACAGTTAAGAGGCTAGAACTTAAGTTCGCACCTTGGGAATCATATCAAGTTTGAGTCTTCTAATGACATGAGACTCGAACTTAAGTTCAAGCCCATGAATTTTGTGTTGTGTCACATAATATGAGTCTCGACCTACTTTGAATCATGTCAAGTCTCAGTTTGTTTAGTTACAAATGAGGCTCGAACTTGAGTTCAAGCCTCTAAGCTTTTCGAGCAAAAAGGATAGTATTTTTAACTCGAATCTATTTTGAAATTTTAATCAAAGATGCTGGAACTTAAGTTCGAGCCTATTACATTGAATACTCTCTTACATCCAAAAGAACTAACTGAAGGTGAAACTTAGGTTTGGATGTCGATTCAAGTTGGAGTTTGAAATTGAATGTCTGTCGAACGTAGAGTTCGGAGAGGTTCGAACTTAAGTTTGAACCTCTATTCAATGTGCAGTTTGAAAGGCTCGAACTTAAGTTTGATAATCTATTCAAGTTGGAATCTAACAAGCTCGAACTTAATTTTGAGAATCAGAGAAGATTAAACTTCACTTTGAGAAACCCAAACTTAAGTTTGTGAATCAGACAGGATTGAAATTCAAACTCTGAACTTTAGTTTGAATTTCAATTCAAATTGGATAGAGAGTTTGAGCATGTATTCAATTTGGAGTCGAACTTAAGTGAGCCTCTAATCAACTTGGAGTTTGAGCCTTTGTTCAATTTAGAGTTAGAGAGGCTTGAACTTAAGTTCGAGCCTGTTAAGTTCAACACTCTCTTGGATCCAAAAGAACCAAGAGGCTTGAACTCAAGTTCATGTTTCTGAATCACATCAAGTTCGAGATTGTTTGGTCACATGATATGAGGCTCAAACTTAAGTTTGAGCTTCTCAGGTCATCCAATAAATCGACTAATATTTTTAACTCAAATCTACAAGAGCTAAGCCTCTGAATCATATCAATTTGAGCCTTTTAGGTTCTCCAAGAAGACTAATATCTTCTTGCATTTACAAGAGCTAAGCCTGTGAATCATATCAAATTGAGTCTGTTGGGGCAAATGAAATGAAGCTCAAACTTTTTCAGCTTTTCCAAAAGTTGTTGGAACTTAGCCTCTTAACTCATGCATCCAAAAGAGCTAATAGGCTTGAACTTAAGTTCAAGCCTTTGAATAGAAAGATGATCAAAAGCTGAATAAACATTTAAGCCTCTGAAAGATGAACAAAAGATGCTCGATCTTAAGTTCGAGCCTCTTAACTCTTGCAAGAGATATCCGAGTCGAACTTAACTTCGAGCCTATGAATCATATCAAGTTTGTCTTTGTATGGCCCATGAGTTTTGAGTCTATTGTGTCACATAATATGAGGCTCGAACTTAAGTTTGAGCCTTTTGATCATATCAAGTTTCAATCTATTGAGTTAGATGATATGAGGCTCGAACTTAGTTCGAGCCTCTTAGCTTTTCCATCAATAAGAAAATTTTTCGCTCAAATCTATTTCAAAATTTGAACAAAAAATGTTCAAACTTAAGTTTGAGCCTATTAAGTTGAAGACTCTCGTACATCCAAAAGAACTAAGTGAAGGTTGAACGTAGGTTTGGATGTCGATTGAAGTTGGAGTTTAAGACTCAATATCTATTTAACTTGGAGTCGGAGAGGCTATAACTAAAATTTGAGCCTCTTTTCAATGTGCAATTTGAAAGATTCAAGTTTAAGTTTGAGCCTCTATTTAATTTGCAACTAGAGAGGCTTTAACTTAAGTTTCAGTCTTTATTCAACTTAGAGTGAAAGATGCTAAAACTTAAGTTCGAGTTTGTAATATTCGAATTGGAATCAAAGAGGCTACAAATTCAATTTGCATTTACTTTTAAATTTTATAGGGGAAAAGTAACGCTTGAGAGTCAAACGGACAAGAATTTAAGTTTGAGAGTTAGAGCGGTTTGAAGCTAAGTTTCATTTCCTATTTAATGTAGATTTAGAATCAAACTTAAGTTTGAGCCTCTAATCAACTTTGAATAAGATAAGTTCAGATTTATAGCGAAACCTCTATTCAACTTCAAGTTAGTGAAGCGGAAATGTAAGTTGAGTTTAAAATTTAATCTCTATTGAACTTAGAGTCGAAGAGGCTCAAACACAAGTTTGAACCTCTATTCAATGTGTAGTTTGAAAGGCTCAAACTTAAGTTTGAAGCTTTATTCAATGTGCAATTTCAGAGGCTCGAACTTAAGTTTGAGCCTCTATTCAATTTGGAATTTGAGAAGCTCAGAATTAATTTTGAGAGTGAGAATGGATTCAACTTGAGTTTGAGTTTCAATTCAACTTCGAGATAGAGAGAGATTGAGCCTATATTCAATTTGAGTCGGACTTAAGTGAGCCTCTATTCTTCAAGTTTGATTAATGTAAGTTTCAAACATAAAGTGGAACCTCTATTCAACTGAAGTCAGTATTATACGCACAAAAATACACAGATACAAAGACATACATAACACCATTTCAGGGTTAAATTTTAGTTTGAACCTCTATTTAACTTGGATTTTGAGCCTCTATTCAATTTGGAGTCGAACTTAAGTTTGAGCTTCTATTCAACTTTGAAGAAGAGAGGTTCAATTTATAGTGGAACCTATATTTAACTTCAAGTCAATGAAGCTGGAACTTAAGTTTGCATGTCGATTAAAGTGGAGTTTAAGATTCAATCTTTGTTGAAGTCGGAGAGCCTCGAAGTTAAGTTTGAGCCTCTATTCAATATGCAATTTAAAAGGTTCGAATTTAAGTTTGAGTCTTAATTCAATTAGGAGTTAGAGAGGCTTGAACTTAAGTTCGAGTCTTTATTCCCATTTAACTTAGATTTAGAGCATTAGAGGAAAAAATGATCCCTGCATGGGCCTTGTAAGGATTCCTAATTTTTAGGGATTAAAAAGCTTAATCTAGGGGATTAAGTGGCTAGAGAAAATAGCTAGTGGTTTTGTGTAATAAAATAATATTTGATAGGACTTTCTTTTTTAATTCAAAAAGTGATTTTTTTCTGACCTTCGGATGCTGCAATCCAATGGATAAAATTGAAAATGGTATAATTCTAGAGAGAGAGTCTCTGGCATGCGTGGGTCTAAGAAAATCTCGCATGATTTGCTAGCGCACGCTCTGTAGAATTTTGGACCGTTAGATCTTGGAGTATCCAACGACTTATCAGAAATGGGGCTGAGCACAACTTCTTCAGTCATTATGAGCCACAAGATCACTCCTCCATCCAATGGACATGCGTGAATGGAGCTGGGCTCATTTTTGCATGCATTTGGAGCCACTCGATCGACGTTGAATCTAACGGACGAGCGTATTTGACGCTGAGATGCTTTTGAATTTTAATCTGAGCCATTCGATGAGTTTTGCATCCAATGGCACATGTCAAAAGGCGCTTTCCTCTTGTGCTCAAGTATCCTCAACCATTAGATCTTATGGAGATCCAATGGTGAGCATTTTAGTCACTGAATCCAACTCTCTTTCAAACGACATCGTCTAATTGAGTACCCAATCTAATGGCTCATATTCCATCGCGCATTTTTTCTAAAGAAACACTTCGGAGCCATTGAAGATCATACAAATCCAATGGCTATAATTGATTGTTGAGCTTCCCAAAACCATTCTAACAAGAGAAACCACTAGTTCTAAGTGGTTTTGTCTTTTTGACCACTCCAAAACAAGGGAAGCCTATGCCTAGTCTAGGTGATTAAGGGAGTAGACTGTGGCCACCACCCTCTCCTCATTGGTCCATTGCTAATCAGCCCTTAATCTAAAAGGCCCAAGGAGGGTTCATTTTTTTCCCTAATGGTCAAACTTATAGTGGGATGTTGGTTCAAGTTGGAGTTTAAGATTCAGTCTCTATCGAACTTAGAGTTTGAGAGCCTATATCCAATGTGGAATCAAAGAACCTTGAATTTAAGTATTCAATTTGGAGTTGGACAAAATCGAACTTAAATTTGGATCTTTTATCAATTTAGAATCAAACAGGCTCAAACTTAAGTTTGAGTCTCTACTCAACTTGGAGTCAAAGAATCTTGAACTTAAATTTGAGCCTCTTTTCAAGTTATACTTAAGGTGGAACTTTATTCAACTTGAATTCAGTTAGGGTCAAATATAAGTTTGAGAGGCTATTTAAATTGCAGTAGAAAAAGGGTTGAACTTAGGTTTCAACCTCTAATAAACTTTGAATGAAAGATGGTTTGAGTGCCTCTTAACATGCTAGCATCGAAATGAAGTTAGATATTTTTATTCTTGTAGTTTCCTTGATTTTTGACTAGACTCAAAGTTAAGTCCAATTAGTGAATGTCTGTATATGCAAATATGGATTATTTTTTGTGGAAATGATGTTTGAGTTCTACTTTTAATTCAATTGATTATTTTTACAATAATTATTGAAAGAATGGTCAATTGAATAGCATTGTTAATTTCTCATTTATTCTTTTTATAGGCAAAATCAAGATGGCAACAAAGCAAACTATATCTAGTCAACTTGAACAAAGAGAAAAGTGGAAAGGAAAGAGAGTCATCTTGTTGGATCATGAAAAGCGTGAAAGATATGCAACTCCTATTGTTTTATTGGTAAATCCATGGGATGTTATAAATTGCAAAGAGTTGGGAGAAAGTTGCCTAGGTGTTGTTATGGATGAAACTCTGGATCCATCAACTTTGGATTCAACTTTGAAATTGGTGAGTTGGCCTATACTCCAAATCATTACAGAAGATGGTGAGCCTATGATACAAAAATTAGGCTTTAACTCATTGTATGGCATTGAAGATGATCATTGCAATGGTATTGAGGATGTGGATCTTGAAGCTGGAGAGAATCCAAATTTTTGCTTTATGTCATCATACAGCATCAATAACAACAACATCGATGATGGTATTGAGGATGTAGATGTTGAGAAGAATTATTCTCATGCTATTGATATTCAACATTGTTTTGATGATATACAAGTTGTTTCTCCTCTTCGAATGGAATCAGATCAACAAGAGGATTTTCATATGGAAAATAGTAACTATGGATATTTTGAAGCGAACCAAAAAACCACGTTGACTCCTAATAAGAGATGCTCATTTGAGAGAATTAAGATGGTTTCAATGCATGATTGTTGTGAACAGAGATGTTGTGAAGTAGCTAGTAGGGCTAAAATAATGGATGCAAGATTAAACTTTTGGGGACAATGCTATTCAAATGGATGCAAATATTTATTGGATTTCATGAATATGGTCTACAATGGTAACTGTGTGAACTCAAGTCATCACTTGAGTTTGAATTTCATGTTTGATGCAAAAGAAGTATGTATCAAGGCATGGTATTTAATTCATGGTATTGGAAAGATCTCATTTTATAGGCTATGAGAAAAGTTTTTACTTGGTCAATAGGTATCCATTCATGGGAATAATGGAATACTTAGAAAAAGTATCAAACATGTAGAAATGGAAAAAGATTTGATACATGATTTCATTGATAATAATGGAGATCAAATGCCACACAAGTTGAGAACATGTATTGATGGTTCTCATGAAACACAAAGAGTGCTTCCATCACATTATAAACAAGTGGATATTCTTCGAGAGGTGAATATGACACTAGAGAGTTTGGGATATAATAAATTATCTCAACCAACATTTTCGAGAATGTCCAATACAGAATTTAGAACAGTTTCTTTATCAAAGTCAAGTACCTTTTCCAAATGTGACTTTTGTACAGGAATAAAAGCAAAATTACAATCTATTAAAAACCATGAAGAACGTGCAAGATATTTAGCACAAAGAAGATCTCACAGCTATACCACAGATTAGACCAGTTCCAAAATCTCTTAATGGCATTGAGAGATTACCAATATCCTTAACAGGAATGCTTACTCATGGACATGGACAATGTGCTTATGGTCATTTCGCTTTAGGATTATGGCCCCGTGATCCAAATTTCACAATTGCATCTATTTCAATGTGTTTAAGAAACGTAGAAAAAAAAGATAGTCAGTTGTATGGAGATTAGGGATTGAAGAGTTTTGGTGTGAATTACACAAAGAGTCTATTTGATTCTTTATTGTGGCTTGATGCACTTTATCATCATATGGATGTATTAAAGGAGCAAATTTTATAAGACAATGTAACGAAATGTAATACCACATGTGAAAATCAAAGTAATTCATTCAAGGAATTACCTAGAACATTATTTTTGCAACTTGATAATTGTGGTTTAGAAAATAAGAATCGCTATGTCTTTGCATATTTGTCTTTGTTAGTTGCTAATGGGATATTTGATATGGTGCAACTTGGAATCCCTATGGTTGGACATACACATGAGGATATTGATGCTTTATTTAGTTAATTTTCAGAAAAGCTCAGAAAACAATCTATTTTTAGTTTTCCACATCTTATGAGAACTTTTAATGAATGTTGCAGCATGCATCTGACATCTTTTCTTATACAAAAAGTACTCGATTTCAAAAACTTTGTGAAAGGGTACTTAAATGATGGAGCAGATACTCTTATCGGGCATTCAAAACCATTGCCGTTCAAATTCTACATGAGTCAAGGGGTAACCTTGATGCAATATAAACTGCATGCAAAAAATATTGATTGGTTACCTGCAAATGGTATAGAGCTATGGGAGAAAAATGAAGATGGCATATCCAAGCTTCTTGAAGGCATTCCAAAATTATTTCCACCTAGTGAGTATGTGAAGGATAATGAAAGGGTCATGGAAGGACTTTTGAGATATGTCAATTGGTGGAAAATGCATCTGGAAGAGAAGGGGGATAACTTAGATTATGGCAAATGGATTAATCCGGTACTTAATTATTGGAAAAAAAACTTATGGAGGTTTTGAAATCTCAAATAATATGGAAGGATACATTTTATCATGATTTTTGGCCAAAAAGTGGATGCAAAACATTTGGATCTTCAAATCTTGTGCAAGATAATACATTTGATAATGAAGATACAGATGAAAATGATGTACACTTTTGTGGTCCATTGCGTAACAAACCAGCAAAAGAATTCGATCCATGCCTTGATGGGAGAAAATGAGACTTCGTTCTCATAGAACCATGTGATGTAATGTACCCTGTGTGGCTTGGCATGGCAGAAACTGGAGTTGATCAAAATAGAGAATCAGAAACATATCTTAAGGTTCAGATACAATATTGGATACCTATTTCAAAAAGGAAAAATAACAGTGATGAAGAACTATATAGGGATTCTTGGACAAAATATTGGAGAGAAAATATTGCTGATCCTCAATGTTGGGAGAATACTTCTTCCATTCTTTGGGCTTGGACACCAAAAGGTGGGCACAAACCAAATAAAACCAAAATTCCAATAGCAGTGATACTGAAGGTAAAACAAAGCCAAGGGGAAGGAAATGAAGTATTCAAACATTTGAGCTACTTCTCTAATGAAAATGATTATAATCTGTAATTCAATTATAATACCTCTAATATAGATTATTGTAATTTGTAATTCAATTATAATAGCTTATATGATACTGATTGATCATTATTGTTTTTAATATATCCATGATTCTATTTTGCATAGGTATGTTATAATTTGAAAATAATCTCTAAGTTATTATTATAATACTTAGTCATGAAGATTTCATTGTTTGAAACATCCTTATCTTATCTCAATTGCTTAGATATTGATAGTTCTCTTGTGTGTAATATATGGAATGTTGGAAGGGGGTAAATCATCCCAAGCTTGTGTTTTCTTTTGCTTTGCTAACTTTTTATGTTGCGGGAATTAATGTCAACTAGATGGCTTTGCTAACTTTTTGTGAAGGAAATAATGTCGACTAGATGGCTCTCCATTAGCACCAATGATGTTCACTACAAAGGGATAGTATTGACAACATTCAATTAGATGGATTATTATGATGTATTAAATTTATTCCGGTGTTTCTAAACACCATACAATGTCGAGATCATTGAATTACGTGGATATTTAGCCATACATTAAATTTAATTAGGTGTTTCTAAACACCATATGTTTTTTAGATAATTTTCTTTAAATGTATAGTTATAGATTCGATTATATTTTTTCATCATTTAATAATATTCTATGTTATTCATAGATTTTGAGTTTTCTTGAAGTCATTATGTTTTTATATTTTGAAGATATTGATTCAAATGATTGGATGTACACACACACACACACACAACAGACACACAACACTCGCACACACACACACACACACACACACATATATATATATATATATATATATATATATATATATATATATATATATATATATATATATATATATATATATATATATATATATATATATATGTGTGTGTGTGTGTGTGTGTGTGTGTGTGTGTGTGTTTGTGTGTATGTATATATATATATATATATATATATATATATATATATATATATATATATACATATAACTTGAAATTTCTTTATGTATAAATATATCAATATTTAATATTAAATATTTTGAGTTCTCTCAGAAGAGGTATATCTTTATAACTTGAAAATATTTAATTAAATAATTGATATGGTTATGTACATATATATACACATTGCTCACACATGCACAAACACATACACACATACATATATATATATATATATATATATATATATATATATATATATATATATATATATATATATATATATATATATATATATATATATATATATATATAATATCAATATTTAATATAGTTTTTAAAGTACTTGTTACTTTTAAAAGATTTCATTTGTTTTATCTTTTAATCTAATTTTCAATATGTTTATAAAACTAAGATAATCAATTTGCATTTTTGTTATATTAAGGTCAATCTTCTTTTTCTTGGAATTTCCATTGATGAATTAGTGTTTAAAGTCAGAATAAATTGCTCAATGTTGAGTTTTGTCAGCTGTCTCATTAATATGCTCAATCTTGAGTCGTCTAATTAATGTTTTGCTTCTTATATAGAAGTTCAATCTTAGTGTGTGGTTTATAATTAATTTGAGAGTTCAAAGAGCCTCTTACATATACTCAAAACTTTATTTTTTTAATATTAAGGACTAGAATGATGAGACTACATGAGGTTGAAACTCTAATATTGATCCCTTAAACAATTATAAATTGTAATATGTATATTGACAATATGAATATTTTTATCCACTTAGGCCTAACAATATGAATATTTTTATCCAATTTGCAATCTTCGGTCTGGGCTAAGATTTGGAGATTTTGTTATTTACAAGAGAAGAAACTACCTGGAGAAGCTAGTCTTCCACACATTTTATCAAGTTAAGGAAATATTTCGTGTACATTTGGTGTTTATTTGGTGATTACATTGCTTGCAATGGCCTCATAATGCATAGAAAAGGCCTGCCATTGAAATGTAGGATTCAGCCCTTTGAAAGCTTTACAGTGCCCAATCCCGCATTTCGGTGGTAGGCCTTTTTTATGCTATCCTAGGTCATTAAACCATATGACATGCACATTGGAGCATATGGTATGCCTTAGATAGGGTGCAATTCATGCAAACCCTCTTACCAATAGAGCAATAAGCTTGATGCACACTCACATGTACTTATAAGTTGATGCATATTTATATGCACCTAGAGGAGTCTAGATATTCTCTAATCATTGCACATCGGACTAGTCTTCCACACTTCCCCAACTTTAGGTTATAATTGATGTAAATAGTCTTTCAACATTGTGACCATGGTGCATACTAGGGCCTACAAAGTTTTGTAGGGCCCATCCCCATGTTTCTATGGCAAGACCTTTTTGTGCATTCCTAGGCCACTGCAAGCATTTAGGGAAACATCATTTAAAAGGAAACACTGAAAAAAAGAATGATTCAAGTATGAAAAACTTATGAAGTTGTAAAAAAATTAAAGACACTATAGACAATTGAATGCACATGGAAATTGAAAAAAGAATAATTGGTATTATAAATCTCTACAATTGGCTCTTGGCCTTAGTGGCAATTGGTAAGTCAAAACTGATTGTGATACTAAATGGCGGTCTGTCAATCCAAGACCCAAAGCTATTCCTATTTGGCCTAATATTTTTCCTCTAGGGTTAACTCCTAGGGTAGTATGGGAAAAGGACTTCCTAACCAAAATTACATAGTTGGTCCCTTGCATTCTCATAGATAGGTACAAAAGTTTGATCAAGGCCTTCGGACACCAATTCATGAAGTGTCCTTGAGGGGAAAGGTCCTTGTGGATTATAACAAAATCTTCCTTTGGTAATTTTCCAATGTAGTGTGCCAAGGAAGAGCCACTACCATGGGCAACACGGTCATCACCACTCCTTGCTGCGAATTTATCCACATCAGTTGCTTCCTGCACATAGATAATCATAAAATTTATTAGATACTTATATCTTGTACAAATATGAGACATAGTCAATTATAAATGTCATTAGATACTTAGATCTTGAAGCCTATCATCGTCTTCTCCTCTTCCCATTGCATCTAGTGGAATGGAAGAGTGAGCCATAACACTTTGCTCCACAACAAGAGATGTTGGAATCTTCTTCTCCAAAACTCTTTCCCTTGCTATGGCCTGATGTTCTTCAGTGGCATTTTGATTGGCATCACTCAAAATCTCCTCACACACAAATGTAATGGTGAATGCAACTAAATCACCAAGTGGAATGGTTGTCTTTTCACTTCTGTTAGAAGGGTTGTCCATGGGAGCATCCAAGGTTGAGCAAAAAATACTTAGGCATTCGTCGAGGTGTAGATCGAATGCCTTCTCAATATCATGTAGGAACAAAAATTCTTCTCTGTGGACAAGTACCATTGAAAACATTTCCATCTCTACCTCTTGTAGAGTGGCTTCCAAGGGCTCTAAGTAGGAGGGTGGACTATTGAGTGCACTACTTGCTTCCTTCAATTTGTCCACTACCCCTTGTGGAAATTGCCTGTGAATTTTTTCACACTCTTCTAATACATTGAGAGCTTCTGTTTGCGGTTCCTTTTTGTCATCTACAAAACCCCTAGCAACAAGATGGGGTAGGTCCATGGGTTTAGTTTTGGGCTCCTTATTGATAAAAAAGATTATTGTTGCAACATAGCAACGATACTTTCTTCCCATCTTCTTCTTCTTATTTAATTGCTTAATCAAGGGCACTGTCAATATTGCTTAATCGTCGATATACTCGTTGAAAATGAGTGGTGTGTTTGCCCACTTAAAATCTATGGTGCCGATTTGGATGTTTGTATGCATGTCAGTATAACCGTCGGTAATTTTTGCAAATTACCGATGCTTATATCAATGCTCATACTCATGTTCATACGGATGCAATGTTTGAACCAGACCCAAGAGCAAAAATTTGACATTTGCTCGCAGTTTGAACTGGTCTGCTATTGTCGAGTTTGCATGCATGAAGTACATTCTCAACATATTGTGTACACACATCTCTCTCTCTCTATCTCCCTCTCTCTCTTTCTTTCTCTAGACACACCTCTCTCTTTCTCTAGATCTTGCATTTTGGTAAGTATCCCACATATTCTAGCACCCTTTCTCTTTCTTTGTGTTTTCCCTTTTTTAATTTCTCTTCTCCTTAGTTTTGCAGGAGCTTTTTGGCATCAGTTCTCTGGAATTCGATGAAGCACAACATTAAGTGGAGTTCAACAACAACCATCCAAGCAATTACATCGATGTAAGTGATTGTTTTGTTTTTTATTGACATAGAGTGACAAAGAGGGATAGAGAGAGAGATGAAAGAAAGAGAGAGATCTAGAGAAACATATAGAGAGAGAATGGGAGAGAGAGAGAGAAAGAGAGAGAGAGAGAGATGAAAGAGAGAGAATGTGAGAGAGACATGAAAGAGAGATAGAGAGATATGAAATAGAAAGAGGATATGAGAGAGAGAGATGCATACATACATACACACACATATGCACACACATACTCACATACATATTACATACACACATGCATATTAGATGCACACTAACATACATATTACAGACACACATGCATATGCATACACACACACATGCATACTCATACTCACATACACATACGTACACCCACATATACATACATACACGTACACACACATGTATACATACAGACATGCATATGCATACATACATACACACATATGCATGTACACACACATACATACATACACACATGCATATTACATACACACGCACATATACATACACACTCACATATACATACATACACATATGTGCATACACACATGCATATGCATACATACACACACATATGCATACACATACTCACATACATATTACATACACACATGCATATTACATACACACTCACATACATATTACATGCACACATGCATATACATACACACATATATGTGCATACCACACATGCATATGCATACATACATACATACACACACGTATGCATACACATACTCACATACATATTACATACACACATGCATATTACATACAGAATCACATACATATTACATACACACATGCATATACATACACACACACATATGCATACTCATACTCACATACATACATGTACACACACATATACATACATACATGTACACACACACATGTATACATACACACATGCATATGGATACATACATACACACACATATGCACGAACACACACACATACATACATCCACACATGCATATTACATACACACGCACATATACATACAGACTCACATATACATACACACAAAGATGTGCATACACACATGCATATGCATACATACATACACACACATATGCATACACATACTCACATACATATCACATACACACATGCATATTACATACACACTCACATACATATTACATACACAAATGCATATACATACACACATATGCAAACTCATACTGACGTACATACATGTACACACACATAAACATACATGTACACACACACACATCTACACATACACACATGCATATGCATACATACATACACACACATATGCATGTACACATACACATACATACATACACATGCATATTACATACACATGCACGTATACATACATACACACATGTGTGCATACATACATGCATATTACATACACAACGGACATATACATACATACACACATATGTGCATGCACACACACATACATACATACACGCATGCATATGCATACACGCATACACACACATATGCATACACATATACATACATACATGAACACACATATATCCATACACACATATACATACATACATGCATATTACATACACACATGCATATACATACACACACACATATGCATACTCATACTCACATACATACATGTACACACACACACACATGTATAGATACACACATGCATATGCATACATACATACACACATGCTTATTACCTACACATGCACATATACATACACACTCACATACATATTGCATACACACATAAAGTTTTAAGATTAATATTAATATATAATAATATATATGTAAAATATAAATAATTAAATATAATATAAGATTATATTTAAGATTAATATAAATATATATGTAACTATATATATATATATATATATATATATATATATATATATATATATATATATATATATATATATATAAAATTGAATATATAAAAAATAGGATTTTTGGTTTTTACACACAAACACGTCCTAAATAAAGTTTAAGGAATAATATTAATTTATATAATCATATATATGTAGAATATAATTAATTAAAAATCTAAAAAATAGATCTTTATTATATATATATATATATATATATATATATATAAAATAGGATTTGTGGGTTCTTACACACAAACACATCTTAAATAAAGTTTTAAATGTATGTAAACATTAGAGAAAAAACTCAAAATAGTTAAAATAGTTAAAATATATGAGATATAAATAGTTAAATATCCAAAAATTAGACTCCAGGCTATATATGTGTGTGTGTGTGTGTGTGTGTGTGTGTTAACACATTAACACATTGAGTTTTTACACATTAACACATCCTAAATAAAGTTATAGGATTAATATTAATTTATACACGAATATAAAATACTCATAAACATGCGTTTTTGTTCCACACAACTTACAATAACATTGATTATAAAGAACGACAATCATCATAAACAATGTACAGAGAACTATAACTTCCACATAGTAAAATAGATTCTTGATTTCAGAGTATGAATGCACTTACATTATAGTATCCTCTCTACAATCGGACTTCGAAAACTATAGCTTCACCCTCTCCGTATCTACGTATTGGTTTTCTTTGAATTCGCCACTTCCAGAATCTATCCATAAGATACGTGATCGTACTTCTTCGTAAGGGTAAGGACTGCGCACATTTCCAAACTTCCAAAATATAGAATAATCGAAATTGACAATCTCCAAAAACTCTTAGCGTCTTCGTAAATCTCCATTCAATTACATGGGAAATAAGAACCTTGATTACAAGGAAAGTGGTCGTCCACACCAGTTACAAAAATTGGCATGCACGGTGGATCCAAACCCACTGATTACAAAGTATAAGAGTTTACAAATCATCATCTTGATTGTGCATCTTTGAGAACATAATTCTCTCTATATCATACTGCAATTAATTAAACATTTTTCTAATATTTTCTTTGGCTAATAGTATCTAAGCTTCAAAAAATTCCTTTGGATCTAATAACTCTTGGCAAGAACTCCTTTAACTAAGTACGAAAGCTTCTAATCTAGGGATACGCTACTGAAATCCCTCCAATAGCTTATCAAAAGCTACAAAAACATCAAATAATTTAGTTATATATCCCACAATTGTCTTCGACATGTCCCGTGCCTTCATTTTACACTTAAGTTCCAAAATCGAAGCCTCCTTTTTTATTTTCTCCACTTCTGCTTCCTTATCATTCAAAACGAGGTTCGCATGTGCCCAATGTTGCTTCCATTGACTAATTTGTTTCTCCAGTTCGGTAATCCCTACAACCTGTGTCATCACTGTATCCAAATGCTCTTCTATAGTCCCAAAATTTTCTTCTAAGGGAGTAAATTTAGAATTCCAGAGTGCCTGTCTTTCTTCCACTTCTGCGGTCAATATACTTTGTCTTTTCATTTGATGGCTGGGTTCCTTGACCTTCGGCTTCAACATCTGCACTTCTTGTTCGGCCTTTTGCAACTCAGCAGCTAACTCCCTATTGGTTTTCTTCCATTTTTACTGTGACTTCTATGTTTGTCTGACGTCTACTTGTAATTGAGATATAATTTTTTACTTCTCTTCAATAGTTACTTTTAAAATGTTATTTTCCAAAATCGCCTCATTCAAATCATCCATCAGTTCCTCACTGGCTATACTATCCCTAGCAGCGCTCTCACTTCTAACAGCTTCTACCTCTGCTTGGAGTCTGGTGATCTCCGTCATTATCTGCTCTTGTTCTGTAAACCACTTGTCTTTTTCCGCTATCATGGAATTATATTTGTTCTAGAACTCTTCAAGCTTCACTTCACTCCATGAAAACCCTCTGGCTAGATTGCCAAGTATTTCTTGTCTAAGAGTTTCATCATTATACATCCAGGGACAAATAACATCTTTGCACCGAAGTGGGGCTAACTTCACCCTTCCTTGCTTAGTCTTCCACTTATCTACTAGTCCGCACGCTTGAAAAGTATGTTACATCCTAATCTTAGTTGAAGAGATTTCGGAATGATCCCCTTGTTCCTGTTGTTGCTTCTGACGTCTCTCCTCCTTAGCAGCTCTTTTTTCCCTTTCTTTCCCTTCTCTTCTTCGAGATTCCTCTTCCTCTTGTTGTCATTGTCTCTCTTCTTTTTCCTAATTTCGTGCTACCTCTTCCTCTCGCCTTCCTCTTTGCTTCTTCCCTTTCTTTCTTCTCTGCTTCTTCCTTTGCTTTTCTCTCTACTTCTTTCTGTTGATTCTCTGCCTCCTCTTGCCTTCTCAACTCCTCTTCTGTATCAACCTCTATCTTTGCCTGCTCCTAAGATGTCTTACCTCTAGATTTCCACTCCGTCGCTCTTTTATTTAGAATCTATAAACATACCTTACCCGAGCATAATGTGTATTCTTGAGGTAAGTACACCGGATTTATGAAAAGCAAAGTAAAAACTACTCTCACCTTGGATTCTAGCACTGTGTTCACTGCTTCTCCGATATGTCTAAACAATCTGCAGATTTCCTTCTTCAGCTTCTGAAAAATGATTTCTACCCAGTTTACATGTGTCTTCCTAGATTCCTTCATCAAGGCATAGAGCTACTAGGATACTCCGTAATGATTATCTTGCAAATTAATAATCATTGTCGTTAATAACAATCCCAACTTCAAAGGGTTGTCATCTAGCAACTGCATGAACCCATATTCACCCAAACAGGGTTTGCCGAGCAATGGGAAAACTTTTACGCTATCTCCACACTTCGTGCTTGACGTGATGCCCTCATTAGCCACGTTAAATTGTTTAGCAATTAATGCAAAAGACAACGAGAACACTTCGAGGCCAATGTGAATACTGATTTCGTGTGAGTTGATGTCATTGCCATCCATCTGCCTTTCTATCTCCATGGCGATGTCCTTCGCTTGCAGATGAGGTCGAATGCTGTGCCAATCCAACATTGCGCACTCCAAGAGACCCCTACACTTGAACCAGTCCTTCTACTCCTACGACAACTTCTCTGGAATGTATAGCAGGTGGCAATCTGAGAATGAGACCACCATAGCTATACTTTTGCTCTTCTGCTTCACTATCTTAACACACACTAGCTCTGCTCGTTGTAGTTGTTCTGCTTGCAAACTCGCCAAATAAGCTGAATTCAGCAAAGTGCGTAGTCCTTTATGCCCAACCTGCCTATGTAGAGAGCTGCGAGTCTCAGCCAAGATTACTGATTAAGGAATCGTAACTCGCAAATCTGCACTAATTTTTTCATCTCAAAATAAGAAACCATCATCAGATTTGAAACGTTGTGGCTGCCATCGTTGGTTGATTGCCTCTACAATTGCATGTTAAGTAGTTACACTATACATCATGCTTGAGATCCCACGATTCTACATATTTAATGATAATATTTGTATTTAGAAACCTTTTTTTGTCGAATTTAACCCAAACACTAATAGGCCCATAATTTAGACCCATTAATGACATCCAAAAGAACTCCTTCAGCCAACGTAGCCAACCAAAATGATCCGTGACCGCACATCACATAAATCCGGAATGGACCACTCCACCGTAATTTCAATTTACCCATCTTTCTCTTCATTTTAGAGCGAAAATAGAGTACCAAATCTCCAGGTCAACATATCTTAGTCTAGACATTACGATCGTGGCAGTTCTTCTCTCGGCTCTGGACTTCCTCTAACAATAGAAAGATGTGATAATGTTGTTAATCTAATTACCGCAACTGATCCATTCGATACGTGAAAGTCTCCTTCGGAACTAACCGCTTTCGTACCGCAATTCTGAGACTGGGATTGCAAATTCAACGGGTAGTATGGCCTCCTGTCCATAGAGCAATTTGAAAGGTGTGCTACCCATCGAAACTTTATAAGCAATCTTGTAAGCCCAGAGGACTATGGGGTGCATAATTTCCCATTGATCCATTGAATCGAACAAGAGTTTTTAGAGCATGTGCAATAAAACTTCGTTAGTGCTTTCCGTCAATCCATTCACCTGAGGATAATAGGGGGAACTAAATTTATGTTTAATTTGGTAGTCTGCAGTGAGTTCCCAATCAACTGATTCAAAACATGAGTTCCTCGATCGGAAACTAATTCCAATTGTAATCCATATCGTGGAAAGATATCATTCTGCAATTTCTTTGCTACTGTTCATGCAGTAGCTTGCTTAGTTGCCCATGCTTTAGCCCAGCTTGTACAATAATCCATACAGGTTAAAATGTACTAGGCTCTGGTATGTGCTGCAGGTGGTTCGATGGGACCAATAAAGTCCAAACCCCATTTCTGAAAAGACTCTAGGTGCAAAATCGACTACAACGGAAAGTGCTGACTATCGCGAGGTTCTCTAGTTTGTTGGCATGGATCACAATTTTGTACTGCTTGTTGCACATCCAAATACATAGTTAGCCACCATAATCCAAATTGTTGGATTTTCCACACCATAATCAAGTGACTGAAGTGTCTGCCAGCATCACGAGCATGAGCCTCCGAGATGACTGCCTACACCTCCTGAGGAGGAACGCAGCACATCCAAATGCTGGTTGTGTCTCGAAGATATAATTGTCCCATAATAACGATAAATCGACAACTACGAAGTTCAAGATTTTTCTGTGCTATGGAACTTAAGTAGGATGGAGCAAGACCATTTTTGAGAAAACTGAGCATCTCTTCATACCAAGTGGGATGCGTTTGAGGAGCATTCTCCAATTTGACTACCGAAAACACTCCTACATTTGAAAGAGTGTCGTCGATGTCATCAAGAGGTTCCCCATGATCAATGCATGATAAAAAATCTACAATAGCATGACTAGCGCCTAGGGATGAATGATGTCAAATTCAAACTCTTGCAATAACACAACCCACCGTGCAAGGCATCCCACTAAATTCTGCTATTTAACCAAGTATAATAGAGCACTGTGATCTACATGAAAAGTGAATCCTCGGCCCAACAAATAATGCATGAACTTCTTTATTGAATAAATCAGACCTAAGCACTCTTTTTTCATCGTGGAATAATTCTGTTTAGCAATTGTAAGCGGCCGACTAGCATAGTACACAAGGCAGAACAAGATGCGATCTTCCTTCTACATCAAGACACTTCCAATAGCTCTATTTGAAGCATCCACAAATACATGCAATGGTTGCATCTAGTCTCGAGCTTTCAATATGGGTCCGACAACTAACATCTTTCGTAATCGCTTGAATGCTATTTGTGCTTCAAATGTCCAGACAAAATCCATCGGTTTCACTTGTGCTAACTTGTTTAATGGGATGGCTATATGGGCAAGACCCTCAAAGTGCCTTCCATGCCATCACACCTAGCCCAAAAAACATAATACCTCCTTTGGATTGTAGGGTGCTGGAGTTTCTAAGATGACTTTGACTTTATCTGGATCCACTGCTATGCCCTTTTTGGAAATAACATGGCCCAATAATTTGCCACATTTAACTGCAAAAGTGGATTTATTCAGGTTCAAACAAAGATGTACTTGTTTGCAAGACTCAAAAAAAGCTCGTAGGTTCTCCAGATGAACTTCCCTTGTGTCTGAAACAGAGAAATCATCCAAAAAGTACCCATAAATGAGGTAAGATATGGGGCAAAGATTTGTTGCATGCATCGCTTGAGACTGATATGTGCATTACGTAATCTGAACCACATGACAATACACGCAAAGACTCCCTAATTCGTAATAAAGCCGGTTTTTGGTATGTCTGCTTCCACCATCTGAACTTGATTATAGCCACTAAACCCATCAAGAAATGAATAAATTTCCCTTCCTCCAACCTGTTCAAGCATATTGTCCAAAAACGATAAGGGAAAAGGATCAGGTATAGTGGCTGCATTTAGTTTCTTGTAAGCAACACAGATAGGTAACTTTTATTTTTCTTCGGAACATCACTATGGGGGAGACCCATTCCGGATTTTCAATGGGCACAATGTAGCCGACTTTTATAAGTCTCTCCAACTCGTGTTTAACCTGCTCCCCAAAATTTGGGTTCATTCTATACTTTTGCTGCATCACTAAGGTAGCATCCGGCTTAAGCAAAATCCGGTGATGATAAAGCTTCATATCCAAGCCTTTCATGTCAGAATATCTCCAAGCGAAAACATCCTTGTAGTGTTGTAACAAAGCAATCAAGGCCATCCACAATTCTAGAGCAAGCTCTGTACAGATTCGTACTGGTAAGTTAGGTTCTTCCATAGTTCCCAAATTTACCACTTCTAAAGAATCTTCTTCTACACGTATCTTTCCATTCTCGATAGGATCTTTTATCACTAGTTCAACACTATCCTTGTCCTGTAATTCCAACGATTCCGTGCCCACCACGGCCGCCAGACTGCTTCATTCGGAGCTAATGAATGAATTCACATCGACTACATCGAACGAGAATAAATCCCTATTTGCTTCCAAAAATTTTTGTTCCTCATCCTCGTCGAGTCCATCCAGCATATGCAGAGGCTTCTCCTAATATTGGTTTATGCTTCAGAAGACAATGTTGCTCTTCGTCTAAAGAAACAAAAAACTTGTCATGCCTTCTTCGGAAAGTAATTGTCTTTTCATCCCAATTCTAGCAAACTTTAGCATTGCACAACCACGCCCGGCCCAATAACAAGTTATAATCTAAAATTTCCCCTTCAGTTCCAATACAAAAAATATAATATTAAATAGAAATGTGCAATATGAATAGGAATATCTTCGACCAGCCCCACTCATTGTACCCATCATTGGTATGCCATCCAAACAAAGAAGGGAGCTAGTTCCATGCTATTCTAGCCCATTTGCTTACATGTGGTGGTGGATGCAATATTGATACTAGAACCCCCATCAATCAAAACCTTTGAACTAGGTCTATTTCTATAATGTACTATAATCGTAGGGACTGCATAGTCCACTATCCTGTCTGCCACATTCCTGACCATTGAAACTAAGGATTTTGAATTTCTGGAAGTTGTATATTTTTCCTACAATTGTTGTAGTGATTGATTTCAGAATTCAGGGACTAGTTCCAACTATGCCCCCAATGACAGTTTGATGTTTGATTCCTGTAGGAACTCACAATACTCCTTATTCAGCGCTGTCTGGTGATCTTTATGCTCTTGTTTCCATCCATTTGAACCTTGTTTTTGTGATAAACATGCATCTGACACAGCATCCATCTTTGGCTCTTGTCTGATTCCCTCAGATTCCACACCAACCGTAGTTTGTATATGCTTCTTTCAGGAAGATTCCACTGGGAATAGCACAGACTCAACATAATGAGGTGGGTACTCGCATATTGTACTGCCTTCTTAAGAGTTTGCTTTTGCTCCGCATGTGTTAAATATTCCAATTTTTGACGAGCTCAATACTCCTTCTCGGAATTCGTAACTACTAATGCCGATGGCTCCAGATACTCCAAGGTCACCACATTGGCCATAGGCACCTTGAGCTTAGCTTCTTGCTTCCCCTGATCATATTCATTAGCCTCCTCGCATTCCCACAATCTATGACCATATTCTAGATAGAACTAACATTGGGCAATTAACCTGGTTGCGTGGTCCGGGTTGTTGGAATCTCTCTCCTCTATCGAAATCCTATTTGTTTTGCTGGAAGCCATGTTGCTGCTTTGGAAATTGTTGGGGATCTGGATATTAAGATGGTCCTGCAAGTCTAGCATCTTGATTACTCTGCCATTGTCCGGTAGAGACGTGGGGCTTGTATCCGGTCGAATTCCCTTTCCAAGAAGGTACCTCTACTTTTGCAGTAACTACCAAGGTATTTCTCGTATTAAAGCGATATTCCTCCAAACTATGATAAGTTTTGTTACAAATTGGGCAAAATACCTAGTTAAGTGCACAATCAGCCGTGATGTGGCCCATCTTCTTGCACCGTAGGCAATACAAATGCTTCTCTGTGGTTGCACCCTTCTCGAATACCAAATTAGTCTTCGCAGAGCCCAAATTTGCAAACTACATCTTTCGATCCATCCTGATCGCTAAGTCAATAATCTGATCCACTGTACGAGATTGATCAAGTGTATACATATAAATTTTCTCTTTGATGGGTGGCTAAAGTCCGTCAACAAAGAATTCTGTTAACGTGTCTTCAAGAGGACATTTGTCTGTCGGAAGTTGTCGCAACATAGATCCAAAATCCGATGCATACTATTCAACCGTCCCTTTCTGCAGCATATACTAAAGTGAAGAATGTAACTCCAAAACAGTCTTAGCACTCCGAAATCGATCTAAGAATGCCACCTTCAACTCATCATCTGTTGAAAAGTAATCGGGAGGGTACTCAATAAGCCATTTTACTACATTGCTCACTAATGTGGCTTGAAACACTTGAAACTTGTGCTGATTGTCATGCATATTACGATGGTTACGTAAGTACTAATTCTCAAATGTCCGTACATGCACATCTGGATCCTCATCCACTCACCCATGAAAATGAGTATAATTTAACACTGATAATGGGTGCATGTTCACCATCGAGCTGTCACCAAGCATCTGTAAGGTACCAGTTTGAGGTAAATGTATTAGAGCTAACGACGATTCTGGTGGGGGTACACTACCGTTGCTTTGACTTACTTCCATAAAGTATTTCTCTTCCTTCAGGTGATTCTACTGGTTAGTCCCATTGAATTCCGCTTGCCACAAAGCTTTAGCTAATTTATCGTCCTTTTGCTCAAAGACTAGATCCTTCAAAATCTTGGGGGATAAAACTCCGATTTCCACCCAAAACTTTACTTCCTCTGTAATAGTAATTGCATCCTCAAGAGGAATTTCCTCAAGCTTCAATGTTGGGAGTGTCTATTGCATGAATTCGTCTAGATAACCGTGATGATAAGTCTTTTGTAAGTACTCCTTGCAACTTCCTACCAGCATCAATCCACTTTATGCTGGGTTCTGTTACCCCATCCCATCGTGGTTGCCATCATGTTGAGCATACTTATTTCCAATAGACTAATAGTACCCCAATTTACAGGTTCGAGAACGGGGATTTACGAATATACAATACTCATAAACATGCATTTTTGTTCCACACCACTTAGAATAACATTGATTATAAACAGTGACAATTCATGATATACAATGTACACAGAACTATAGCTTCCACATAGTAAAATAGATTCTTGATTTCAGATTATGAATGCAGTTACATAACAGTATCCTCTCTACAATCAGACTTTAGAAACTACGTACTTCACCCTCTCCATATCTGCGTATCCGTTTTCTTCGTATTCACCACTTCTAGAGTCTTTTTGTAAGATATGCCACCGTACTTCTTCGTAAGGGTAAGGACTTTGCACTGTTCCAAACTTCTGAAATATAGAATAATTGAAATTCACAATCTCCAAAAACTCTTAGCATCTCCGTAAATATCCATTCAATTACATTGGAAATGAGAATTTTGATTACAAGGAAAGTGGCCATCTAAATCGGCTGCTAACAAATCCTTGGAATAAGTATACAAACAATGGATGGAAAAAGACCAGTGCAAAACTATAGATATAGAGACTTTTATGAATTTCAAAAGAGTTATGTATATCCATTGCCATATTGTGCTTCAAAGATGATACGAACCATATATCAGGTTTTGACCACTCCAAGCTAAGAAGAGAATTTACTTCAATTCTTTGTAACCTTCCAAAACCATTCATTGTAGAGGGTACAACATATATATGTGTGTAAAAGAAAATTCTATCATGGTAAAGTTAAGTAGGAGGTACTTTTGGAAAGACTAGTGCACCAACATCTGCATGCAATACCTATGGTGTGCTACAGAGAGAAAGTAGTGGGAAAAGATGACTTTTTGGGACCTAGGTATGAAAATGTGAGGTTTAGGAGGGAAATAACTATTTTCTGAGTATTTTTCAAAAAAGCTATTTTTTCAGCTCAAAACATGCATGGATTTTTAATTTGTGGTGAAAAAGAGTACTTTTGATCCTAAAATGTAATGGAGGGTCCATTCTCGGGTGTTATGATGAGTTTTTTAACTTTTTGGAAATTTTGAATTTTTGGGCCCAACTAAGTTACGAGATTCCTTCTCTCTTTATAGGAACATCATTAAATAAGAGAGAAAGTTGTCCCCTCTCCCCCTATGAGCCTAGTATTTTACAGGGCATAGACTGTGGCCACCACTCTCTTCTGATTGGTACATCATTAATCACCCCTTAATCTAAAAGGCCCATGCAAGGTTCATTTTTTCCCCTAATGTATTAAATCCTAAGTACCATTCTTGTGAATAGAATCCAACTCACTCTTCACGGCATGCTCCCAATTGACATGATTCGTTTTTCACATAGCCTCTTTGTAACAAGAAGGCTCACTAGAATTTGTTAGCATAACAAAATCCAAACTTGGAACAGTATGATCCTGAGGAAGAAAACTCTTAGAAAGAGAGGGAAAAGAATGAGAAATCTCTGTAAACACTAGACATGCATTTTTTATCAGTGATTAGTGCATGAGGTTAAGTTCAGAGGTACAATTAGTGAATATATAGCTATCTTTCAGCCAAGAATTAGCAATTGTCCCAAAGGCACTGCAAGATGCCGAGCCTGAAGGTCGGAGATGAAGACAAAGAGAAACCATTGTCCCTCAGTCGGTTATAGAGAATAACAAGAAGAACGTCTTTGCATGTTGCAGAAGTGTAATGTAGGATTATCGATCATGCTGGTTTGCTAGATAATCATGTGCAGTTATTGTAGAAAACTAAATGGGACAAACGGACACGCACATGTACTAAACGACTTCTTGTTTATTATGGGGAGATGGATTAAATTTATAGAGTTATTAACACTCCAACACTCCCCCTTAAGCTCGAATCACCGCATAAATGAGGAATGTTTTTATTCATGAAACTAACACTATATGATTTGTGCATTACAAGCATGAAGATGCAAAAGGTAAGCTACACTAGGTAATTGTAGGTGATTGCAAGTGATTGGAAATCTCTATATGAGCTTGATGACAGTTGCTCCCCCTCAACCAAATACTAGAGGTTGAGGGTGATTCTTTTCCGTAGCATGGTAAGGACCTCCAGGATCACACACTTGAAAGGGAAACATAGCTTTGAGCTGAAGTAAGAATTCCTATTCTCGTAGTAGCACGAGCGCAATAGCAACAGTGATGCATATGGAAAGTTTAATCTATTGAATTGAGACGTGCTCAATAAATGGCATCAAAATTGAATAAGGTAGTCTTCCATTATGAATCTGTGAACTTGCGAGGGTAAAATAGAGCAGCAGAACATCATGATTCATCGCAGTAGAGAGAGAGGAAAGCATGGGCATACGCTTGGCACCAATTGTCTGGCCAGGTAACCATTTGTTCAGGTAGAGTAAACGTTGGTTGCATGTGTAGGTCATGTGGGTCCAACCCATTGAAAATCCGCCAGTTCTTTGTAAATATGGGGGTTTGATCTGTGTAAAACTTGACTGGATTTCTTCATTTAAGAGCACCAAGTCGTCAGCCACATTATCCATAGGAAACATCTCTGAATCCACATTACACACATCTAGAGTTGCGATGTCATTAGTGCTATCGATCAGGAAAGACAGAATGGACGAGCACACATATTGTTGTCTATTGCATATGCATTGGTGCGCAGAGTAAGCGCCATCAGTGCAAGAGGAAGATTGAACAGGGTCATATTTCTTAGCGCTTCGCTGATATGGGATTGAATGCCATAACTGCATTTTGAGGAACATTAAGGCTCGCATGTTGAGCCTGTTGCAATGCGGTAATGCATATGACCGCCACTTATGTATGAACATGCCGAGGCACGAACCGGTGCCCGTGAACATCTATATGTACCCCATTCATATGAATGGATTAACGTCGTTACGTAAACGTATTTGTGTGTCTGCGATGTCTGTGGGTTGTGATTCTTCCACATGGTATGACGAGTTCAGGAGGATGACGCTCTCGCTGTTGCCTCAACGTTTGCGGACATAGAATGTTCTCATGGCAACCTTCAGTTCGATGCTCACGCGATTGCTCATGCAGATTGGCCTGATCAACCCATTCGTGCAAGAGCCTCGCTATCAACAACAGGTCTTCGCGCGTTGCTTCTCCCTATATCTACGGAAGGGCATATCTGCTTGCGTCAGCGCCTTCCTGCCATCGTTGAAGCTCGGGCTATGTACAGAGGTAAGCAACCCAATGTTGATCCTCACACCAAGGATCAAGACCTGTCTCCTACCGCCCACGCGGTAGCCTCGTTCCTGGGCGCAACCCCTAATGGAGGTGTCGCAATAGTAGGTAACCAACTTGTGCGCATATTTAAATTATTCTTTCATGCGTTCGCGACACAGATTACTGCATCACCAACTGCCAACATACATCTTCTACACGACGAAGATGCTCCCTTGCTAAATTTCCCGTTGGTGACAATGAAGAACCCTGTTGTGACTTCCTTCCTAAGCAATGTCAACGCAGTTTATTCTCCAGGTGGTTCCCATAAAGCCAAAGTGCTTATGTCTTCTACCAATGATTGAAGACTTTCTTCTGACTACGCCATCACTGTGGATATTGCCCTTGGTTCTACGGCATGCGAACAAGCTACAAATGCATATCAGAAACTCAATGCTCTCCATGTTCGAGGGCGACGATAGTATGCACAACTGCTATTTCTAGCATGCAACAATAAGAGGGTCTCTGTTGCAGACTGCACAACTGACACAGATGCATTGTGTGTACAATTATTGTTGGAGCAAGTCTATGACAAGCCTAAGTATTGGCTTGAGTCCCACAAAGCCATAGAAGAAGCTTTAAAATGAAGACTATGCAAAGTTCACTTGTGAACTACCTCTTGTAACGTTTGAAGAGTTTATTTAATGTAAAAGTGAGAGAATCTTAAGTGGTTGAGTCCACTTGATCAAAAAGGGAAAGAGGAGTCACCAATTCGTGATTTGTGGTAGGTAGAGAATCAAATCAATCACTAATTGATTGGAGAGTGATTGAGGGAAGTTAGCCTCCCAAACTCAACTATAAATAGATGGCAGTTTTAGTCGTGGTTAAAGAGACCTATGTGAAGACCTCCAAGAGCTGAGCTTTATGCCATATCAAGGTATGATTCCAAGGCACACATATGTATCCGTAAGTCCATTGTATTGTACAAGCAATATACTTATTTCATGATCATTTGAGTTCATATTTCCATGTTCTTGTGAAGTGTACTACTCACTTCCATATCTCTCAGTTTTCTGAGTCAGATTGCAGAGATGGTTTCTCTGAGCTTGGTGCATCATTTTCAGTGATTTAACTTGATAAAGTTAGCTCTATAAGTATTATATATGCTCATCAATTTCCATTTCATTTGGGTATTGTAATCTTCAGTTATGTTCAGTTGAAGTCAATCCTGTCGGTCATTTTCACTTCTCTATCAGGTACCCGACTTTTTACTCATCTTGTCAGAGTTGTTGCTCCGTGTGTACTTATCCAACTTCAATGATTTAAATCTTGTTGGATTTAACTTACTGTCTTGTATGAGCATACAAATTTTCATAATCATTGGATGCTTAAATCTAGAGTTATGTTTATTTTTCTACTCACTGGTCTCAAACTATAGCAGCAAGCACGTACCTATCCCCATTAGGGGAAAAAATGAACCCTCCTTGGGGCTTTTAGCTCAAGGAGTGATTAGTGATCCACCAATGAGAATGAAGCAATGGCCACAGTCTAGTCCACTAATCCCCTAGGCTAGGGGTAGGGTTCTCTTGTTTTCTTGTGGTCAAAGATGGTATTGAGGAGTAGAAACCACTAGTTCATGTTGAAACGTGGTTTTTGAGTATGCCAATTTGAATCGTAGCCATTGGATTGAATGGAATATCGAAAGGCTATCATTAAATCACGAATAAACTAGTTGTGTGTGACCTCAACCGTTGGATGTAAGGCACATCTAATGGTTTTCGTCCAATTCACGAGAATAATCATGACATCAAATGTGTGTCGTCGGATAGACCTCACAATCCAATGCTCCACATTGATTCCAGGAATTTTTGTGCAGTGTGATTTGGGGCCTTCGGATACTGTTAGCGTCTAACGGTTGTGATTTTCCTCCACATGGATGCATCATTGCTTTTTGTCGTGACATGGGAGACATGGTTCGCATTCATCCTAACCGTTGGGTTGTACCATCATCGAATGGGTGAGAATCCATGAGATTCTACTACGTTGGATTAAGCACCCATCGAACAATCTAGAAAGTCTCCCCCGATGGACGTAAAGGCCGTTTTGTCATTTTCTGCCAGAAGAACTCCCGGACTGCGCGCATTTTTTTGTCCTCTTTTGCCAGAGGGACTTCACTCACAAAGCACTCAAGTGGACAAGTTTGTCCATATGTGACAGACACCCCAAACTCAATCTCGACCGTCGGTGATGAATATCCAACGGCGATAATGCCTCCCGAATCCCATCCGACTGAGCCAGGTTTTGAAAAACATTATTTTAATGAAAAATACCACTGGTGGTTTTTGGTGTCTCCTTAATCACAAAAATTATGGCCTTAATCCCAAATCCTTACGAGGCCCAACTGGGGCTCACTTTTTCCCCTAATGCTCTCTTCATAGTGGTATCAGAGCAAGGTTGGACAACATGGCAGATGGATTTCCTTCATCCATTGACAAATTGGACAGAGGTAACTAATGAGCTTGGTCATTAAGAATGCAAGCTTATCTCCAAGGTAGAAGTTTATATGGTTATGTGGCTGGTGATGAAGTTATGCCAAGTTTTAGGAACAAAAGTCAACCAACATAAGAAGAGTAAGAAAGATTGAGCACATGGTGCTCCAAGGATGCACTTGCAAGGTCTTATCTCCTCAACTCTATCTCAGATTTTTTGTTGCCTCACATTAGAAGTTGTAAGACATCTCAGGAAGTGTGGGATGCACTTGAAGCCTTCTTCTCTTCAAGTACCAAAGCTAGGAAGCATCAACTATGGCTGGATTTCACAACTCTCAAGAAGGATCCCAAACAAAATGTGATTGATTTTGTCACAAAGCTCAAGGACATAGCGGATCAGTTGGGAACCATTGGAGAGGTAATAGATGAAGAGCAAATTGTAAGGCAGGTCATCAATGGCTTGAAGGCAGGTGACAAGTGGGAAGCATTCACCACAGCTATGGATTTGTACATGGACATGCATGTACCTGATTTCAATACACTCATTGGACAACTACTTACTCAAGAGGAAAAGCTTATCAAAAATGGAGAAAGCTCTAAAGGTAATCAATCTTCAACTTTATACACTGATAAAAGCAAGTCCAAAGATAACAAAGGAAAGGCAAAGAAAGTGGATGATGAAGCAGATACATATCAAGTTAACTATGCAGGTAGAGGAAGACATGGCAGAGGTAGAGGAAGAGGAGGTAGACAGGGCAGGGGGAGATCCCAAGACTCCAACTCATGTTCTATTTGTGGATTAACTAATCATACAACTGAAAATTGCTTTAGGAATTCCAGGAATCAAAGAGGAAGAGGATACAATAGAGGAAGTAATTGCTACTCAAGAGGACGGTTCAACAATTATCATGGAAACTACAACAACTACAATCATTCAAACTATCAAGGAGGCTACAAAGGAAGGAGAGACTTCAATAACTACACAGAAGACTCAAACAAAGAGGATTCATTATTGATCATGAACATGGCTATGCCACAAGGTAAATCTCATGAACATGTTTTCTACATAGATTCAGGTTGTTCAAATCATGTGGCAGAAAATGTGGCACTCCTATCAGATTTAGAAGATCCAAGGAATAAGCACGAGGTACAAACAAGAGATGATACAAGACATCTTGTGGAGAAAATAGGCAATGTCAAAGCACCTGATGGAAACATCAACCTACTCAATAAGGTACTCTATGTCCCTACCATTACAAAGAATTTGATAAGTCTTGGGCAGATAGTAGAGAAAGGGTTGCAAGTCAGGTTCACAAAAGCACGAGCATTTGTTGAAGATCCAAGTCAAGGATTCATAAGAATTGCAAAAGGTGAAAAGATAGATAGATTATTCACATTTGAATTACAAGACACTAGAAACATTGCTCTCTTTAATTATGGTAGTCAGACACTCACAAAATTGGAAGTATGGCACAAAAGGTTAGTACATATTGGTGAAAGGTCATTAAAGCAGATTTGCAGGGACCAAAGTGTACTTGGACTCCCTAATTTGTCAAAACAACAGATGATTTATAAGTGTAGTGCATGTCAATTTGGAAAGTCTCACAGGTTACCATTCATGAAGAAAGGTTATATGCATGGAGATCTCTTGGAGCTGGTTCATACAGATGTATGGGGACCTAGCAAGGAAGCTTCAATATTCGGATCAAGGTATTATGTCTCCTTTATTGATGATTGCAGCAAATGGACTATCCTATTCTTTATGAAACACAAAGATGAAGTTTTTTCATGTTTCAAAGGATATTTGGCTCTTATGGAGAATCAAAGAGGTAAATCACTAAAAAGGCTAAGGTCAGATGGAGGGGGAGAATACTTCTCCCATGAGTTTGATTCTTTTCTTCAAGAAAGAGGAATCAAAAGAGAGGTAACTACAAGGTACACTCTTGAGCAAAATGGAGTGGAAGAAAGGAGAAATAGGATAATTGTTGAAGTTGCACGGTCCATGTTAAATGAAAAGCATTTGCCTAATTATCTATGGGCTGAGGCTGTATCTACAGCCGCTTACTTGATTAACAGGTTGCCTTCAAAATCTCTTGATGGGATGACTCCATATGAGGCTTGGAATGGAAGAAGACCAAGCTTACATCATTGTAAAATTTTTGGATGTATTGCTTTTGCTCATCTTCCTTCACAAGTTAGAGGCAAGATGGATCCAAAGGCAGAAAGGTGTGTATTTATTGGATATGACAACAATCAAAAGAGCTACAGGTTATACAACCCTACCAACAAAGGATTCTTGGTAAGCAGAGATGTAGTTTTTTATGAAAATAATTCATGGTATGAAGATTCATGTAGGAAGATCAATTTACCATATGATCTTGAAAAAGATTTTCCAAAGCTTGGTAGAGAACAACCAAAGATTGAAGAACAACTCATATGGAAAAGAGCAAAGCATGGAAGTCTAAAGGTAAAGCAAAATTGCAGGAACTTGGACATGAGGTAGAATCATCACATCATGGCCTAAGAAGATCTATGAGGGAAAAGAAAAAACCAGAAAGGTATGGGTTTGACACCTCATTAGTAACTAAACATTCTATCTACATAGCACAGGACATAAACCAAGAGGAGCCATCATCCTTTGAAGAGGCCAAAGAAAAATCAGAATGGAAGCATGCAATGAAGGAAGAGATTGAAGCACTTGAGGAAAACAACACTTGGGATTTGGTGCCCAAGACTTCATCCATGAAGGTAATAGGCTCAAGATGGGTCTATAAAATCAAGAAGAATTTTGATGGTTCCATTAACAGGTATAAGGCAAGGCTTGTAGCACAAGGCTTTGCACAAACTCAGGGAATTGATTATGAGGAGACCTTCTCTCCTGTGCAAAGATGCCTACTATTAGGGTTTTGCTTAGTATTGCCGCTTCCAAGAATTGGAAGATACTTCAACTAGATGTAAAGAATGTGTTCTTGAATGGTTGGATAACAGAAGAGCTATATATGGCACAACCACCTGGTTTTGAGAATCAAGTTTATCCTGATTATGTGTGTAAACCTAACAAAGCATTGTATGCTCTCAAGCAAGCCCCAAGGCCTTGGAATTTTAGGCTTGTTTCATTCTTGCAGGACAAAGGCTTTCAACCAAGCAAGGCAGATCCTTCACTCTTTATTAAAAAGAGTAATTCTGAGATCATCTACTTATGTGTATATGTAGATGATATTATATTGATAGGGAGTGATGCAGATGGTATGAAGAAGATCAAAGATCATATAAGAGAAGAGTTCAAGATAAGTGATTTGGGTTCACTTACCTACTTCCTAGGTTTGGAAGTTGTCTACAAAGATCATGGTTTGTTTCTCACTCAAAGAAAGTACATTAAGGACATGTTGGCAAAATTCAAGATGCAAGATTGTAAGATTGCAGGTACTCCAATGGAGGTCAATCCCAAATTGAGCTCACATGAAGGTGAACTCATAGAGGACATCACATCATATCAAAGTCTAGTGGGTAGTCTCAACTATGCCACATTGACAAGAGTAGATATATGTTACAGTGTGAGTGTGCTAAGTCAATTTATGCACACACCAAGAAAACCACATATGGATGCTGCCAAAAGGATTCTCAAGTATCTCAAAGGAACCATAAATGAAGGACTTTATTATCCTTATGTATCTGATTTAGGGTTGAAGCTATTTTCTAATGCAGATTGGGCTGGCTCCAATGAAGATAAAAGGAGCACTTCAGGTTATCTTACCTTTGCAGGTTCAAAGCTTATTTCATGGTCATCCAAGAAGCAACCCACAGTTGCTCTCTCTTCTACTGAAGCTGAATACAGAGGTCTTGCCATAGCTACACAAGAAGCTATGTGGACGAAGACATTATTCAAAGATCTTGGATTGGAGTTTGGAACTCCAACTATTTATGGTGACAATATGAGTTCTATTCATTTGGCTGCTAATCCTATTTTTCATGCAAGGACTAAACATATTGAAGTTCATTGTCACTATGTACAAGAGAAGGTTCTAAGCAAAGAGATTCAAATATCATATGTGTCCACTCATCAACAATGTGCAGATATTCTAACCAAAGCATTGGATGGTACAAAGCTTTGCAAATTCAAGGCTATGATTGGTTTGCAGGTAATCTTAGAAGATTGAAGACCTCAAGCATACTTGGCTTGAGGGGGGAGCTGTTGGAGCAAGTCTATGACAAGCCTAAGTATTGGCTTGAGTCCCACAAAGTCATAGAAGAACCTTTAAAATGAAGACTATGCAAAGTTCACTTGTGAACTACCTCTTGTAACTTTTGAAGAGTTTACTTAATGTAAAAGTGAGAGAATCTTAAGTGGTTGAGTCCACTTGATCAAAAAGGAAGAGAGGAGCCATGAATTTATGATTTGTAGTAGGTAGATTATCAAATCAATAACTAATTGATTGGAGAGTGATTGAGGGAAGTTAGCCTCCCAAACTCAACTATAAATAGATGGCAGCTTTAGTCGTGGTTAGAGAGACCTATGTGAAGACCTCCAAGATCTGAGCTTTATGCCATATCAAGGTGTGCTTCCAAGGCACACATATGTATCCGTAAGTCCATTGTATTGTACAAGCAATATACTTTTATTTTCATGATCATATGAGTTCATATTTCCATGTTCTTGTGAAGTGTACTACTCACTGCCATATCTCTCAGTTTTCTCAGTCAGATTGCAGAGATGGTTTCTCTGATCTTGGTGCATCATTTTCAGTGATTTAACTTGATAAAGTTAGATCTATAAGTCTACTATATGCTCATCAATTTTCATTTGATTTGGGTATTGCAATCTTCAGTTATCTTCAGCTGACGTCAACCCTATCGGTCATTTTCACTTCTCTGTCAGGTACCCGACTTTTTACTCATCTTGTCAGAGTTCTTTCTTAGTGTGTACTTATCTAAATTCAATTATTTAAAGCTTCTTGGATTCAGCTTACTCTCTAGTATAAGCATACAAATTTTCATAATCATTGAATGCTTAAATCTGGAGTTATGTTCATTTTTCTGCTCACTGGTCTCAAACTATAGCAGCCCGTGAAAATGGGGATGATGTCATCAGTTGCTAAACATCATTCTCAGTGTGTGGTTCATTATGTTTTATGAGATTACTCTTGAAAGTTAGCTCTTTAAGTTAACTAGAGTTCCCCAAGAGAAATTAAGCTAATTGTTGTTGTGCTCAGAGAATTATGCAAAACACTAGACAGGTGTATGAACCAAAAATAGCAAGTTCTTCACCTCTGAGCTAACTCCAACTTATCTGTTTTGATCTATCTTTTTGTGAGTGATCTTCCAAGGTACATAGGGTGTCTAATACATCCATTGGCAAGATAAAAGGGCCCACCACATACTCTTGGAGTTCATTTGACTGGTATAGATCAAGGATTTTGCAACACCTCTTCATCTTCAAGCACATACCTATCCATCTCTTCACAATTATCCCCTCCATGGGCTATTCACTGTCAAGGTCCTCTACAATGTAAAATTGAGAGATTACATATTCTACGATTTCCACGACATGCCCAATGCTCGCGCCATGACATAATGAATCTGCTGATCTTCCTCTACACTTATGCGGATGATGTTCTCCTTCTTGTGTTCAAGACTCCAAAGCAATTACACCCAGGCACACATCAGTCAGAATGCCTTCGTGGTAGATCTCTAGTTCCAGATGTAAGCAATGGAGCTTGTAGATCACTACTTCAGGATTTCAGCACCAAAAACAGTCCCATTCTCATAACGGATGCACAGGCGATGTACAAAGCTACTACAATCTTCATAATGGTCCAATACTTGATGCTTCAGCACCTTCTCTTACACATTTATGTACCTTTTGATACGGGCATATTACAGACATGCTAATGCTACATTTCCTCCCTTGAGGGGGAGTGAAGGTTAACTCAGCAAGGTTCGAAAATGCAGTCACACTTATATGAAGCTGAAGTAGATAAAGTCCACTCTCAAGACATGATCCAGAAGAGAGTTCAAAATATTTACCAATATTCTAATCACACCACTAGCTTAGATTTTACCCTTATGCATTTCATGCTTATATTGCATTTGCATATAGCTTAGATTCTATCCACCAATATCAATAAATCCTAGATCTCCCTTGTGTGGTCATACGCATTAAGGGGGAGTGTTGGAATGCGGTAATGCATATGACCGTCACTTATGTATGAACATGCCGAGGCACGAACCGGTGCCCGTGAACATCTATATGTACCCCATTTCATATGAATGGATTAACGTCGTTACGTAAACGTATCTGTGTGTCTGCGATGACTGTGGGTTGCGATTCTTCCACAGAGCCAAGCACCATTCTTGCGAAGGGCGAGTTCTTTGCACCATATCCTTCGGTTCCATGTGTAGTAGGGCATGCAGTATCTTGAGGGCAAGGCCTAACACATCAAAATGGCGCACGGGGACATAGGAGAGATTGCGAGAAGCTAGAATGTTGACATACTTGGGGTTGCATCACCCGAGTACGGCTTTTGTTCATCGGGATTCATTTGAGCAGGCAGAGGCTAAAGGGAGCGACCCTGTACCAGCAGCAATCTGCGAAGGAAACGCATCGCATTGTTCATAAGCATTGAATTTAGAAGTGCTACCGCCATGTTGAGTCGTCTATCGTTGTTGGAGCACGTGACTTAGTCCATCAGAGAAGCGCAAGGCTCGTGCATGGCCAGGGTGGCCAACTCCGGGCTGCAGAGCAATCACCATGAAGGAGGGTCGTTGGAGGGAAGGCGCAAGAACACCATCGCTTTCAGGGCACAGCGGAGGCAAACGTGCGGTAAGAGGACCATACCGCCATCTTGTTCCCATGTAGAAAACTGAATGAAACCAACGGACATGCACGCGTACTAAACGACTTCTTGTTTATTGTGGGGAGATGGAGTTATTAGCACCCGTTCATTTACAGGGCATTCACACTATGCGAGCATTTCAGATTCCGATAAACAACACGCAACACAGGCTGAAGAGCGGAGAATTCATCTCTGCACAAATCTTTATTTCAAAATTTATTCTTAGAACAGGTGAGCTCGATGGACCGATGGCAACGCTTGCACCATGGCGGCACACGTGAGTATTGACACCAAATCAACTGGCAACAAGTGATGTTCGGCTGATGCTGGAAGATTTGGAGGGAGCGATGTGCTGTCAACTTTGGCCAAACTCCTAAGGAATGGTCGATCGAGAAATCCTTGTTTCTCCTAGGTAAAAGAATCTCCCGAGTCAAGAGATCGCCACCGTTTAGACATCACTGTATTTATCTCCTCGAAAACAACAAGTTGAAATCCAAATGGGTCCCACATGAGGGTGATGATAATTTTATCCGCCTCATCTGTAATGCCCTGTAGCTTGCCATACTCCTCCCCTGCATTGTGGGATTTGGGGGGTCCCATGGACACTGGTCCCATTCACTTGTAACTTTTTTCTTTATTATAATTAAAGTCCGAGAGATTAGGCTAAGGCCAAAGTTCCTTTATTTTTTTATTTTTTATTTTTTAAATTATTCCCAGAAATTTTCTCGCGTACCGAAAGGAATTAATTGTCAATAGCTTTCAATAGTCTGATGAGCGCAACATGTGCAACCTAATTCATGAAGCTCACAACTCAAAACCACCTGTAGTAATCATGAAGCTCACAACTCAAAACCACCTGTAGTAAGAAGAGAAAAAAAAAAATTGTACACTGCTATATAAATGTCGACAAAGAAAATACTATAACGTGGATTTAAAGAGAATACCCTTAGGTAATCCGCTCCTTCGGACACTCTTATCTCCGTTAACTTTCTTATTTAAAACATTACCGAAGAAAGAGAAACAATGTAATCTTGCACGTGAAGTCTCGACGAATCTAAAAGCTAACAAAATTTGTGAGATCTCTCGGTGGTGCGAACGATGCTTTTGTAACATGAAAGACTTGAGACACTTTTTTTATTCGTGCCTCAAATCAATATCGATTTGGCATGTCCTTGAGAGAATCAATCTATCTCATAGACAAATCAACTGGAAGCAAGCTTTGCTAAGTGAAGTTATCGAATGTTCCTCAGCATTGTGGAATGCTATAAGAGGGGAGATTCTATAGAAAATATGGAAAGAGAAGTGTGCAACCAACTTTGGAAGCCCTCCTTAAGAATGATTTATCAAAAAATCTATTTTTCTTTTAGGCAAAAGAGTTTCCAATTGTAAGAAGCCCCCGCCCTTTACATATCATAGAGTTTTCTTCCTAGAGAACGACAAAATCAAAAATAAGTGGGCCCCACATGAGGAGGACGAGAGGCTTATCAACCTTCTTTGCAAAATTTTCTAGTAATTCATAAACAACCCTTGCTTTATGAGATACAAGGGATCCCATGAGTGCTATGCTAATTCGCTTGTACAAGTGTAACTTCTATTAATTAAAGTTTGGAAGAGTAGGCCATGATGAACTTCCTTTAAAAGGGAGGGGGAGGGGGCAAACAAATGTCTGTTTGTTTTGCGCTCTTTTGTCTTGGTGTTTTGCGGTCATTTATGTTATTCTACGTCCTACTTCATGATCTAAAAAAACTTATTAATCATCCATTCCAGAGGTTTCCTTTCATCCATCATACTTTTCTGTTAAATTGCACATGTAAACTATGACGTTTTTCTTTATTGTGGAAGCCTATGCGGTAAAACTTCTTATAAATAGTATCTTCCTGATTGACTTCTACAATGCAAAACGTGTGAGATTAGACATTGATCCAAACGCCATTACGTTAGAGTTTGGCAGAGTAGGACCATCGTCATCTTCTTAATCAAAGGGCGATCTCAAGCTTGAAATTTTGATTGAAACTTGTTTCTAAGTCTTAAGATTAAGTACTGGGTCCGTGGATTGAGAATCTCGTACGTAGTAGCTTCTAAACTACCTTTTTTTCCCTTTCAATCTTCTTGTAACAAAGCAAAAGATATTAGGTGATTCTTGTATTCTTCGAGATATACTTCTGTCCAAACAATGTAATTTTCCATTTCCAATTAAGATATGCTTAACGAAGAGGTTCAATATCAATAATTTCCACTTCATTATTTCTACTGTAATCTAGCCAGCTCCACTTATCGCATGTGGATGGGTTTCTTCACTAGCTCATCGAGTAACAGCCGAAGAAATGCTACTTATCAACACAAGAATTAATTCCACCATTTATCTTATTGCAAGAACTTTGACTATCATCTTACTTACAATAAACAGTTCAACTCAGACTTCACACTCACTATGTTACTAACGATTAATAAATATGATTGATCTGCCATACATAGTCTGTAAACGTCCTCAACATGGGAAATTTAATAGGTTCAAGCCATCACTTCCAAATGTACATCGAGGGTGGAAGATTTTCCTTCTCCTCATATGATACCATTCATCCTCAGACATTGATCCCATCTTTTTCGTACACAAAGTCTTCCACAAATCCCCACCACCATACATTCGGCACTACGCATCTACAAACATTGATCTGTGTGTCTTGTTACATAAACGTTTTCACACCTACACATTGATGTAGTTAGCCTTCATTGACCGTTTTTGTACACAAATATGGAATACTCTTTCAGATGGATTTCCTCATTGTTGTGATTCTCGTCTCCTTGGCTTCACTGTTTGCTTGTTAGACAATGACTTTGATAGTGAGAGATAAATTGGTTGCTTACCCTCTTGTACCCAAATCTATGAATCATTCAGCATGTGCAGTACATGATTCTTAGGCTATGTCAGATGCAAATCTTTGGCATGCACACTTCGGTCATTTGAATTTTGCTAGTTTGCTATGCTTGTAGAAATCTGAAATGGTGTCCTCTCTACCGAAAGTTGAGACACCTATTAAACATATCTGTGAAGGCTATATGTTGGGCAAAATGTGACATTTCTCATTCCCAAAAGATGGTTCAGTTCGAGCTACTCAAAAATTGCAGCTTCTTCATAGTGATTTTGTGGTCCTATGTAGACACCCTCTTTTGGAAACTATGTTTCCTTCATAAATTTCATTGATTATTTTTCTAGGCATGCATGGGTATATCTATCAAAGGCAAAGTCTTAAGTGTTTATGTGTCTCAAACAGTTTCTCATTTTGGTTGAAAATCTATTAGCATGTTAAATGGGCACCCTCCATTCTGATCGAGGGGTGAATATATGTCTTCTTATTTTAATGCATTTCTAGCTCAATGTGGGATAAAACATCATTGTAAAGTGCCATATACACCTCAACGAAATGGAGTGGTTGAATTCAAGAACAGGTTACTCATGGACATGGTGAGGTGTATGGTCAAGAGTTAGGCTTTACCACATAGTTTCTGGTTTGAGACTACGTGCAGCATATGTACTTAACACATGTCCCACTAAAGCATTGGAGTCTATCACTCCGTATGAGGCTTGGCATGGTCACAAGCCATCTGTTGTTCACCTGCATGTTTTTGGTTGTTTAGCATATGCATTAGTGTCTAAACAAAAACGTACAAAATCGGATGATAAAGTACTGAAATGTATTTTTGTTGGGTACACTTTTGAAAGCAAAGGCTATCAACTATATCATCCACAGACTAAACACATTTTGGTTAGCCGTGATGTTGTTTTTGTGGAAGATACTCTTCAAGCATTACTTTCATGTACTAAGGAGACGTCAATTAGCTCCAAAGACATGTATGAGTGGAAATTCTAGTATTGGTCCTAATGAGGCACTTCTCAGCCTTTACAAGTTTCATGTGATGATGCAAATCATTTCATTTCTGATGCAAATGTAAATGATGCACTTGTTGATGAGAGATTTAATATTAAGGAGGCCAAAACTATGCCAAATAGATAGTGCACACTATGCATGATAGCAAATTAGATGCACCTCTATCATATCATACCCGTTCAGGCTCTCATAGTGCTTATTTTGCACTGGAGTATTATGTTATGGCTGCCTCTTGTCTCTGTGATGAGAATGAGCCTGCTTCGTTTGATGAAGCACGAAATTCTAAAAATTGGATGGCTGTTATGCAATCAAAATATGATGCTATTATGAAAAATGGTATGTGGTCTTTATGTGACTTGCCTCCTACCAAGAAGGCCATTGGCACTAAGTGGGTATACAAGCTAAAGCATAAGCCTGATGGAAAACTTGACATGTATAAGGCTAGGCTTGTTGCAAAGGGTTATACTCAGGAAAGAGGCATTCATTTTGATAAACCTTTGCTCCTACTTATCGATGGTTCATAGCATCTATCCACTTGCAGCTCATCATGGTTGGAACGTACATGAGTTAGGCATTAAATTTGCATTTGTAAATGTTGAATTGCATGAAGAAGTGTATGTTTTTCAGGCGTGTGGCTTTGTGCATAAAGGGCATGAAAACAAAGTGTGCAGATTGAAAAAGGTATTATATGGTTTGAAACAAGCACCATGAGTTTGGTAAGAAAACATGCATGCCTACATGATTGCACATGGTTTGGAAACTAGTCCAACTCAGAGCACTTTATATGTTAAGCGTGCAAAGCATGTGCATCTGATCATTGTTGTCAATGTTGATGACATGTTGCTCACTGGTGCTCATGAGAATCATATTGCTAATTTTGAAAATAATCTACATGCTTCATTTGAGATGTGAGATTTGAGGCATTTGCATCATTATTTGGGCATAGTTTATGCAAGTTGATGTCGGAACAACTTTGTGTTAAACAAAATATATTGACACATTATTGCAGCATTTTGGCCTTGAAGACTACAAAACTATTTCCACTCTCGAGAAAGGTTTACGATTGAGTCTTCATGATGTTGGAGATTGTAAGAAACTAACAATTATGACCACCACGTGCTAGTGAGATGACTCTCCTCCCAACCTTTTATATAGCTGCTTGAATCAACGAGGACCACAAATGTAACTAGAGTCCACAATTGCATTTGCAATCTCGACCACTACTTTAGTACCTTCCACTAGAGTCCAGTAGTGGTGTTTGTACTCACCTCTTGAGTTAAGGCTCCCTAGACTCAAGTTAACTCACGTTAACTTGAGTTAGAAGGCTCTAGAGCTCTTTGGGCAAAACTCTCTCCCCATGCTCCCATGCGGATTGAACCCAAACCCTCCTCCTTCACAACCATGAGACTTAACCACTAGGCTAAGTGGATTACTTGAATATGAGAGCACATGAACTTATGCTTGAGTTTATTCTTGAGATCTTTGGTCCTACAGACGAGTGACCAAACGGTATCCGATTTCAGATCTGTCTGAAGTAGTCGGATCCCTAGACCATAGACTTACTTTATTATATTCTTCCCCCCTTGGAAAAGATTTTCATCCTCAAAAATAAATCTATATACATACTGTAGGCAACCCCCCAGCCTCATGTTCTAAAACTGGAAGAACATGGTCATGTTCTAAAACTGGAAGAACATGTCTCATCTCTATGGTGGTGTCCCTACCCAAACACTACAAGGAATACGGGCATATGGTGACGGTTAAGGCGACACAATTTCATCGCTATAAAATTGCAAAATGTGTCATAATGAGCATCACGCGCGCATCGTTGATTAAATGACGAGCCAAACAATGTTTTCTGCGACTTGTGGCACGATGGGGTCTGCAATGCTTGCATAGAGCGTCGCTAACACGACGGTTTTGAATAGCGTCACATAAGCAATGCTTTTTTGGATTGCATAAGCGACGCTTTTTGGTGTCGCATAAGCGACACTAAAACATGTCGTTTATGCGATGCCAATTGGAATGATTGCATCGCTTACACGACGGTCTATTGATGGAAAAAAATTAAAATGTTGGAGGCTCTTCGATCAGCATTTTCATGCACCTGATCGAAGAGCTCTCCAACGTTCGCAATTACGTTGCGCTTATGAGCTGAAGCAAGTATATGCAGAATTGTTGTTTTGCCTAAGCTCTCTCTTATTGTCTCCCTCTGTCTCTGTTTCTCTCTTTCTACATCTTTCTCTCTTTGAATTCTCTCTCTCTCTCTCTCTCTCTCTCTCTCTCTCTCTCTCTTCTTTCTCTCTTTATTGCAAGTTATTCAAGAAGCTAACCAAGCAAAAAGTATGGCTAACTATTGTAAGTACAATTTCTATTCTTTGTATATCATTTGAATTATGTTATTTTCATTAGATAGTATACTCACACTTATTGATATGCACTTATACACTTATACATGATGAAGATGCACTTTCCCGCATATATGCATAAACACATGCACATACACACACATATATACACACAGATACATGTGCACATACACTTAGACATACACACATATACACATGCATATGCACAAAGATTTCTACAACCACATAAAAAGACTTACATGCATGCATTATTGCATATATATATATATATATATATATATATATATATATATATATATATATATATATATATATATATATATATATATATATATATATATATATATATATATATATACACATACACACATTAACATATACGCAAATACATGTATATGCACATCCACATGCATGCACATTCACATGCGTGCACATGGATGCAAATGGAAATGCATCCACATACACATGCATGTTTCATACATATACACATGCATATACATACATTATACACATATATACACATATATATGCACATATGTACACACACATATACACATGCACACAAACATGCACATACCTACATATACACATATACATGCACATACACACATATACACATAGAGTTACACATATACATGCACATACATATACACACATACACATGGACATGCACATACGCATACACACATATACACTTACACATGCACATGCACATACATACATATACACACACATACACATGCACATACATACATATGCACACACATACATATACACTTAGGTACACACATATGAATGAATTATATAATTAAAGTATTAAAACACATATACACATGCACACACACATGCACATACCTACATATACACATATACATGCACATACACACATATACACATAGAGTTACACATATACATGCACATACATATACACATGCATACACATGCACATGCACATATTCATACACACATATACACTTACACATGCACATGCACATACATACATATACACACACATACACATGCACATACATACATATACACACACATACATATACACTTAGGTACACACATATGAATGAATTATATAATTAAAGTATTAAAACACATGCTTAAATAAACAATAATAACAATCAATAGAACAAATCTCTTCATTACTTAATACCATACACACAATTCAAAACATAACTGAAATGAAAAATATATAGATAATATATATATATATATATATATATATATATATATATATATATATATATATATATATATATATATATATATATATATATATATATATATATATATATATATATATATCAATGTAAATACATATAATCCAATGTCATAATCAACTTAAATCCTAATCATCACCATCATGATCATCATCATCATCATCATCATCAGCAGTATCATGATCATCTTGATCATCCTCATCCTCATCGTCATGATCACCCTGTGATGATCGAGATCGTCCCTCCTGTGTCTGTCTCTCCACCTTATCCATATCTGTCTCTCCATAATACTCTTATATTACATTTAACAAACATAAATAAATAAAACAATTAAACCATTCATAAAAATAACATAATTATATAAAATTTAAGAATACTCACAAAGGCATCAGGATGATCTCGCATATACTCGCTCAAACGCCGATATCCAAAATGTGTAGCATACTCGATCTCATGTTTCGTAGGATATCGGCCATAATCCTTCCGCTACATTGAAACAAATAAAAAAGATTAGTTTCTTGCATTTTAACTAAAATAAAAAATATACTCACAATAACACATATACTTACAAATGTAGCTACAAAACCATTATGGCCCATTTGGCCTAGGTGCGATGTGTGGCCCGACTCCACTCTCTTCTTTGCAGCAGCGTGTTTATTTTAGATAAAAATACATAAATTAAATGTTTAAAATTATTAAAATATATAAAAATTATAAATATAAACTATTATTGTGTGTACCTTCTGCTAAGAAAATGACTCCTGAAAACGTAGCTATCTACGAAAAAGCTGCCACGTCTCAGATGGTATGTTAGATCGCCTCTTATTTTTTTCCACCATACAATATCTCCTGTTAATTTAATCTCAAACAGAAACAAAAATCAGAATACATACACATATATAGACACACATACACATACACATACCCACATACACATATACATGCAAACATATATGCATACATATATGTATACATATACACATATACATACATATAACATAAACACACATATACATATCCACATATATACGTACACACACATGCATGCATATACACTCATTCATACAAAATACATGCATTTATCCCACAATAATGTGTTGTTGTGTATATGTGAATATGTGTGTATGTGTAAATGTGTATATGTGAATATGTGTGTACGTGTAAATATGTATTTGTGAATTTTTTGTGTATGTAGATAATCAGATTATTAATATCAAATACCATTATTTGTAGATTCTGATCAATCAGATGGAACACCATCGTCTCCTCATCGTGCAACGACTATGTACTGTAAGTATATCAAACAATTTTAAATACATTTGATGGATACATAACTTTCTTTTTTCTTATTATGTGCAGATTCTGATCAATCAGAGGGTACTCCACCACCTCCTACCCATGCAACGACTTCACATGTGTCCTCCGATAGGAATTATGATGAATTTTACTATCAAGAGCATATTATATGTTGGTGTAAATCTTGTTATGGCACGTATCGAAGACCACGATTGGAATGTATTGAACATGAGGCAGAGTATGGTACTTTTGAGCGTGCACCATCACCTAGTCAACGTGATAATGCTTGGTTATGTATTTTATATATATATTAATGTCATTATTTTATTTAAAAACCATATACAAAATCAAATTACTGTTGATATATAGGAATACTTGCTCGATGATGATGATGATGATAATTTTTCTCATAATATTAATATACCTCGTACATGTCATGGACTTGCTATTCATCAATTAATTACAAGCAAAGGTTTCTAGAAATCCTCTACCTCCTAGTTTAGAGACTGAAATGGTTGGAGATTATCCATTGCCAGCTCGTGATCGTTCTTTAGTACAAACATATGATAGAAGAAGATATGGAGGATGGAATAAAGGACCACTTCCTTTAGATGGAGAGGTTTTCAACTTTTGGCGTAATCGCTATATGATTGCTCCATCCACTATTACTAATGCTTGTCGTGGTCTCTTTATTGTAGAGGATTTGTATGTGCCTCCGAACTCTGAAGTTACTCTTATGTCATTTTGTGGTCCTATATATGGATGGGGAGATTGGCATCAACTTTCACGTTATATTCAAAGCATGAGTATTTATGGAATATGCTTGAGCGCAGCGTCCCTTACTAGTAGAAGGATTTTACATGCAGAAAATGAAAGATTATATATTGATGGAAGACCTTACACACATGGAAATATAGCAGGTTTAATAAATAGTAGTCGAGGATTACATAATAGTTCAAGGACTAATTGCACATTTGAGGAGCGTGAAAATGGTCATGAATCACCATACATGAGTAGAGATGTATCAAGATACATAGTTGTCAATGCTATTACTACGTTACATGCCGGTGATGAACTATTAGTGAATTATGGATGGCGTAGACCTCCAAGAGCACATTTTAGCTAGAGAGAATAAAAATTTTATATCCATATTTAATAAGTTATATAATTAATTTGATATTTAAAGTTTACTTTTTATTCATTTATGGAATACTAATGAATTTTATTTATATGTGTAGATTCCAACGTATGATGTTGATGATATTCCTCCATAGCATTCACAATTGCCAGTAAGACCTCATTTATCATAAACTTCTATGAGGAGGCTACGCAAAAGTAATCCTGTGGAATATGCAAGGTTGAAAGATCTATATTCAAAAGACGATAAAGTACAAGATTTGTGTGACAATGATGAAGATGATGGCATAGTAGATTTTATTGAGGATTGGTATCACAATGACAGTGAGCGCATTGATATTTCTAAAAATGAGAAATATCTTTGAGAGGAATGTCTAAAGCATGTATATGAAGGAAGTCATTTGACACGACTACATGCGAGCTTACTTATTCTCAATCTTCAAAATCATTTTGGATGGAGTAATGTATCTGTTTCGACACTATTAAGTTATAATTTTCAATTTTCTATCTATTTATATATATTTACACATTTTGAAGGATGGAAAAATAATTTTAAAGGATGGGCGAACAAAAAGTGTCCATTCAATGCAGGTTTTTATTCTTACTTTAGATAAGGTAAGAACAAGAACTTGAATTGAATGGACACTTTTTATCCGTGCATCTTTTAAAACTATTAATGCATCTTTCAAAATATTCGCAGAAAATTTGATTGTTTGGATGGCAGGATACGATTGTTTGTTTTGGAGGATATGAAGTATGTACCTTCATTGAATGATTTGTCGATTATATCATATGTTTAGTTTGAAAGTGTGAGAAGTGGATTTATAATTGCTGTTCAAAGAATTTGGCATTGTTCATAGGCCATACAATGGTGACCTAGATGAATCGCATGCAGAGAGGCTACTCAAGATAGAGCAACCTAATTATAATGGACTAGTGCCAGTAGGATTCCTGGGGTATGCAATAAACCTCTTGCATGTCAATGATGAGCATCACAACTTTAGGATACAAAGTGGAAATCATGGTGGCTTGAGAGGATCACTTTTATACAGCTTGCTCAAAGAACTTCAGTGTCATAAACTTGAAGTTCTTTGAACAAGCTGTATAAAAGTGATCCTCTCAAGCCACCATGATTTTCACTTTGTATCCTAAAGTTCAGATGCTCATCATTGACATGCAAGAGGTTTACTGCATACCCTAAAAATCATGATGGCACTAGTCCATTATAATCAGGTTTCTCTACCTTTAGTAACCTCTGTGCATACGATTCATCCAGGTCACCATCGTATCACTATAAATAGTGCCAAATTCTTTGAATAGCAATTATAAACCCCCTTCTCACACTTTCCAACTGAACATATGATAGAATCGACAAATCATTCAATGAAGGTACATACTTCATATCCTCCAAAACAAACAATCATATCTTGCCATCCAAAACAATCAAATTTTTCGGGAATATTTTGAAAGATGCACATAAGCATATACATATTTAAAATTATATGCATATATATATGTATATCTATTTATTTACTTTTTTTAATATATCTTTTTTTGATGAACTTACAAGTTATTACCTGAAAAGTTTTTACCAAGTTAGAATATTCTTCCTACCTCACATGATGAAATGAAGAAGATAATCACCAATCTTGGTATAGATTATCAATGTATACATGCATGTCCTAATGATTGTATTTTATATAAAGGTGAATATGCAGACTCTTTGATATGTCCCAAATGTCAATCTCCTCGATATAAGGGCGAAGAAGGTGAAATCCCAAAAAAGGTATTGAGACATTTTCCATTGGCTCCACGGATTAGACATATGTTTCAAAGCCCCGAATTATCAAAGCTTTTGACTTGGGGACATGATCACAAAAGTATTGATGGAATAATCAGAATTCCTCATGATAGTGTTGCTTTTCAGCATATTGATTCTACATGGCCTGAGTTTGCACAAAATCCACAGAATCTAAAGTTAGGAGTTGCATTAGATGGGGTTAATCCATACTCCATGAAATCCAGTAAATGGTCAATATGGCCAGTGGTAGTCATAAACTACAATCTTCCGCCATATCTTAGCATTAAAAAGGAACATTTAATGCTTTCACTTTTAATCCCAGGCAAAAGACAAGTTAAAGATATGAATATATATCTTGCTCCTCTCATTGATGAACTCCAAGAGTTATGGAGAGGTATTAATGTCAGTGATGTATTGAAAAGCATCAATGAAAGACATATTACGGTTCGTGGTATTCTGGCTTGGACTATTCACGATTTTCCAGGATATGGTGTTTGTTCAGGTATTGATGTAATTTTTTTATTCAATATGCATGTAAATAAATATGATTTAATCTAATTATATTTTTATCATTTTCATGTTGCATGAATATCTACTAAGGGTTATAAATCTTGTCCATATTGTGGTGATTGGTTGAGATCAATCTATAGTAAGAATCTCAACAAAAATATTTATCTTCGACATCGATGATTCTTGCTTGATGATCATCCATTCAGATCTAAAAGAGAAGCGATACATTTTAAAGGAAAGCTTGATATAGGTCAGTATCCAAAACCTATGACGCCTATGGATTGGTATAAAAAATGGACAGATGGACGTCTGATAGATCTAGAATCAAAAATCTTCACTGATGATTCAGATAATGAGTATGTGAAGAGAGGTAAAGGAAAATTGGCACTCGCGTAGAACATATCAATATGGTATTCTTTGGAGTATTGGAAAGAGTTAAAAGTATGTCATCTTCTTGATCCTATGCATATATTCAAAAATATTGGTTATGCACTATGGCAGCATCTTCTTGGACTAAAAGATACCATAGCATCAAGGAATGATTTGAAAGATCAAAAATTCAAACCAAAGTTATGGCCAGTTTTTGATAGACATCGACAAGAAATGACTTATGCACCTGCTCCTTAGGTACTTACAACAAAAGAGATACAGACTATCAACAATAGAATTCAATTGATTAAGACTCGTATAGGATATGGAGCATCTTTTCAAAACATGTTTACTATGGATGATAAGAGCTTATCAGGGTTAAAGACCCATGACTGGCATACCTTTTTGAAACATATTTTACCTTTGGTTATCGATGGATGTACAACAAAAGGAGTATGAGATGTAATCTATCGTCTTGGATCACTTATAAGGTAATTATGATACTTTTATATTTAATATGTATGAATATTGGATATCTTTTATTTTTTAATTAACTTCTTTATGATTGTTTTTATGATATGTATAGGTGGATTACATCCAAAGAGATTGACAAAAACTCGATCCCACAAACAAAATGTGAATGCAAAGAGCTACTATGTTTGATGGAGAAAGAACTTCCTACTTCATTTTTTGATATTCAGGTTCATTTATTAGTCCATCTTGTAGATGAAATAGAGATTGCAAGTGTTGTCAACACTCGATGGATGTTTTGGGTCGAGCGATTTATGGGAATATTAAAAGGTTATGTGCGACACAAAGCGAAACCAGAAGGATCCATGGAAAAGGGTTGGATGCTTGAAGACTGCATGTATTACGTTAGTGAGTACCTTGAGAGCATTCATGAAGAAGCTCCACATGCATGGACCAACGAGTCTTCTTCAAAAATAACAGATGAGGTATTATCAGGTAAGGGAGTTCCATTCTTATTTACATTTCAAGAAAAAAATGATGTTTCTACTTTTGTAGCATATGATAGCGAATGCATGCAAGCATTCCTTAGCGAGTATGAGGAACTTCAAAATCTCCGAAGTAAAAGGCAAAAAAAACAAAAGATATAGATGTAATCTCGATAATAATGAGATTACAGATATATCTTCTTTCACGGATTGGCTATATACTGGTTTGCAACGCGCCGACGCAAATAATGAAGAAATCTCACATGAGCAAAGAGAGTTAATGACAGGTTGTAAACGAAAGGTAATTTTATTAAAATAATATTTTATTGTTTTCATATATGTATATTAGTTTCTATTTACTAATTGAATTTATTTTGCAGGGTCGAATGTTCACTAATATGTGGGCTTTTGGATAGCATATTAGAATCAAAGCCATTGATTCTTTACGTAAAACAGAGGATTCTAGTATTGTTGCTTCTTTCAAGCAGCTATCATGTGCTAGCTCAAAAGACACGAACCTTATAGATAGCGAACTTGGTTACGTAGGAACTATTGTTGGTATCTACGAAATTTCATTTCGTACATTCAAACAGGTAGAAAAAAGTTTATATTTTTTATGATAGAGTTAGTTATTTTTTTAAGCACCTAATAATGGTTTTTTTTTGTTATATATTTTGATAGGTCATTTTGAAGGTTGACTGGTTTTGAGCCAAGTATAAAGGTAGTAATTCCACATTAAGAAAGGAATTATCTGGGTTTTGGGCAATTGATTCATCCAAGGTAATGCGATCTACTAAAGAACCATATATTCTTCCTAGGCATATTGAACAAGCATTTTTTATAAAAACCTAGATGCTCATCCTTGGTGGCAAGTCATTCATGTGCAACCTAGAGGTAGGCCATTGTTTGAACAGTTTATTGTTAGAGAGATCAAAGAAAGTCCTCTTGATGATTCAGCATCAGATACTGATACATCAACATCTGAAAGAGAAATTAGAATCATTATACATGATAATGATACTAATCTTTTTGATGAAGAGGATAATTCTCTACATGTTGATTCTACTGATGAGGAAGAGGAATTACCAGAAATAGATATTAATTCATCAATAGATGATGTGATTCATGAGAACATAGATTTAACAATAGAAGAAATAAATGAAATCAATAAGGATAATGAAAATGAGACTATATTGATGTCTTACCAAAATGATGGCAATAATGAAAACATATGAGCAGATTAGATAGTAAATTCTACTCTAGTTATCGATCAATAACTTGAAGCTTTTGAATGGATATCAGATAATAAATTTGTTTATTAACTTGAATAATGATGAATCCTACTAGAGAGATGAAATAATGTTCTTTTAAGTTAGAACATGAAGCTCGGGGGTATGCCTAATTATTTTATATATAGCTTTATCTTCGAGGAGCAAATTTTTATCATGTATGTATGCATATGTGTGTGTATTCATGTGTATTATATGTATACATATGTCACTATGCATATACATGTATTTCATGTATATGTATGTGTTTGCATGTGTGTGATATATGTATACATGTGTTAGTATGCATATGTGTGTATATGCATATGCATTTATGTAAAATATTCATGTATTCATGTAATATATGCAAGTGTTTATAATTGTGTACATGTATATATGTATATGTGTGTATGTGTAAATATGTACATGTAAATATGTATGCATATATATATATATATATATATATATATATATATATATATATATATATATATATATATATATATATATATATATATATATATATATATGTTTATGCGTGCATGTAGGCATGTATATGTAATGTGTACATGTATATATGTATATATGTCTATGTGTAAATGTGTACATGTAAATATGTATGCATGTGTATATATATTTATGTGTGCATTTAGGCATGTATGTGTGATGCATAATATATCTACTCCATTTTATATTTATGTATGTGTATCTACATGATGTGTATATATCTTTATATATATCATGATCCTCGTTGATTCGAGTAGCTATATATAGAGGCATAAGGTTGGGTGGAGAGACATCTCTCAAGTAGGACGTCGGAGGAATAGATGCAATGTGTACATATACTTCAAACATATGGCTAAAAGGTTGAATTAGAGTTTTTAAATTAGGGGTTTTAAAACCCTAATATCGAAATTAGTGTTTCCAATCTAGGATTTTTGAAATAGGATTTTTTTATTATTTTATTTATTTATGCGTATGCATGTGTTGTGTATGTATGTGTATCTATATGTGCATATGCATGTGTTGTGTGTGTGTATATATGCATGTGTATATGTATATATGCATGTAAATATGATTATATGAGTCTATGTGTGTGTACATATGATTATGCATGTGTATGTGTATGTGAGTATGTGTATGTGTCTATGTGTATTCATTATATATGTGTAATTCCATGCATGTGTATGTGTGTGTAAAAATGTGCATGTATGTGTGTGTATGTATAAATGTGCATGTATGTGTATATGTGTGTAAATGTGCATGTATGATGTATATGTTTGTGTATGCGTGTGTTTGTACCTCTAGTCTCACTCTTTTCTCTCTCTCTCTCTCTCTCTCTCTCTCTCTCTCTCTCTCTCTCTCTCTCTCTCTCTCTCTCTCTCTCTCTCTCTCTCTCTCTCTCTCTCTCTCTCATATACATACATACATACATAAACACACATACTCATATCCACATATATATACATAAAAGCAGTGCATACCGTGCATTATCGCAACGATGAGCCATAAGTGTCCACATCTCTTTTAGACACCTCTTAAGGGACCATCCTGTCCCAAACTCTGTCTCAAGTGAACTAAGTATGTATTTTTTATCCCTCTCATCATGCTCACTACAAAAATAAAAAAATAATGTAAATAAAACATAAGATATTTATTTCAATTTATATGTAAAATTTATACTTACTTCCACGGTAAGCGGACAAGGCGCAGGTAAGAGTCACATAATGCCCGCATTCTTCTCTTGAACTCCAATCCATTCCCTATGTACACAATGTTCCCCTATGGCTCTATATCGCACTCTAGTCCTAAGGTGCCTATGCATGTCCTCATAGGCAACTCTGCTCTACTATCACAATCTAGAGGTGGTATAGGTGTCCTGAAAATAGATAGATAAAAATAAATTAAAATATGTGTTCTAATATCCTTAAAAAAGTTTATGAAAAAAAAACATACCTATGAGTAGAAAGTTGTCTTCCTACATGTGCAGCCACAGAAGAGCCCTCCTCTAATCGCTGGGTAAGCATCTGGATCGTAGAGTCTAGCTCATCATCAGACATCTCTGAGTAATCATGCATGATGGTCCCTAGATTACGAGACAGAACTCTTGCTCTCATAAGACTTTTTATGAGAGTGAGTTTCGCCTTTCTCTCTCTACTAGGATCCATAATACCTAACATATAAAACAAAATGGGTAAGAAATCAATATATATATATATGTGTACATATGTATGTGTGTATGTGTTAAGTATGTGTATGTATGCATGTGTGTGTATGTATGTGTGTGTATATGTGTGTATGTGTGTATGCATGTGTATGTGTGTGTATGCATCATTATGTGTGTATGTGTCTATGTGTGTATGTGTCTATGTGTGTATGTGTCTATGTGTGTATGTGTGTATGTGTCTATGTGTGTATGTGTCTATGTGTGTATGTGTCTATGTGTGTATGTGTGTGTATATGTGTGTGTATGTGTGTGTGTCTATGTGTATGTGGGTGCGTCTATGAGTGTGTATGTGTTTATGTGTGTGTATGTGTCTATGTGTGTGTATGTGTCTATGTGCATATGTGTATGCATGTATGTATGCATATGTGTGTGTATGTGTGTGTATGCATTATGTATGCATATGTGTGTGTATGCATTATGTATGTGTATGTATGCATGTAAGTATGTATGTATGCATATGCATATGCATTATGTATGCATATGTATGCATGTATGTGTATGTGTGTGTATGTCTCTCTATGTGTGTGTATGCATATATGTGTGTATGTGTGTATGTGTGTATGTGTGTATGTGTCTATGTGTGTATGTGTGTGTGTATATGTGTTTGTATCTGTGTATGCATGTGTATGTGTGTGTATGCATCATTATGTGTGTATGTGTCTATGTGTGTGTGTGTATGTGTGTGTATGTGTGTGTGTGTGTGTCTATGTGTATGTGTGTGTGTCTATGAGTGTGTATGTGTTTATGTGTGTGTATGTTTCTATGTGTGTATATGTGCCTATGTGTGTATGTGTATGCATGTATGTATGCATATGTGTCTGTATGCATGTGTATGTGTGTGTATGCATCATTATGTGTGTATGTGTCATGTGTGTATGTTTGTGTGTGTGTATATTTGTGTGTATATGTATGTGTCTATATGTATGTGTCGCTACGCATCTATGAGTGTTTATGTGTTTATGTGTGTGTATGTGTCTATGTGTGTGTATGTGTCTATGTGTGTATGTGTATGCATGTATGTATGCATATGTGTGTATGCATTATGTATGCATATGTGTGTGTATGCATTATGTATGCATATGTGTGTGTATGCATTATGTATGTATATGTATGCACGTGCATTATGTAAGCATGTAAGCATGTAAGTATGTATGTATGCATGTAAGTATGTATGTATGCATATGCATATGCATTATGTATGCATATGTATGCATGTATGTGCATGTGTGTGTATGTCTCTCTATGTGTGTGTATGCATATATGTGTGTGTATGTGTGTATGTGTGTATGTGTGTGTTTATGTGTCTGTATGTGTGTATGCATGTGTATGTGTGTGTATGCATCATTATGTGTGTATGTGTCTATGTGTGTATGTGTGTGTGTGTGTCTATGTGTATGTGTGTGTATCTATGAGTGTGTATGTGTTTATGTGGGTGTATGTGTCTATGTGTGTGTATGTGTCTATGTGTGTATGTGTATGCATGTATGTATGCATATGTATGTGTATGCATGTGTATGTGTGTGTATGTATCATTATGTGTGTATGTGTCTATGTGTGTATGTGTGTGTGTATATGTGTGTGTATGTGTGTGTGTCTATGTGTATGTGTGTGCATCTATGAGTGTGTATGTGTTTATGTGTGTGTATGTGTCTATGTGTGTGTATGTGTCTATGTGTGTATGTGTATGCATGTATGTATGCATATGTGTGTGTATGTGTGTGTATGCATTATGTATGCATGTGTGTACGCATTATGTATGTGTATGTATGCATGTAAGTATGTATGTATGCATATTCATATGCATTATGTATGCATGTATGTGTATGTGTGTGTATGTCTCTCTATGTGTGTGTATGCATATATGTGTGTGTATGTGTGTATGTGTGTATGTGTGTATGTGTGTATGTGTGTATGTGTGTATGTGTGTATGTGTGTATGTGTGTATGTGTGTATGTGTGTATGTGTGTATGTGTGTATGTGTGTGTGTGTATATGTGTTGGTATGTGTGTATGCATGTGTATGTGTGTGTATGCATCATTATGTGTGTATGTGTCTATGTGTGTGTGTATATGTGTGTGTATGTGTGTGTGTGTCTATGTGTATGTGTGTGTGTCTATGAGTGTGTATGTGTTTATGTGTTTGTATCTGTCTATGTGTGTGTATGTGTCTGTGTGTATGTGTATGCATGTATGTATGCATATGTGTGTGTATGAATTTGTTTGTTTTTGTATGCATCATTATGTATGTATGTGTCTATGTGTGTATGTTTGTGTGTGTGTATATGTGTGTGTGTGTATGTGTATGTGTCTATATGTATGTGTCGCTACGTGTCTATAAGTGTGTATGTGTTTATGTGTGTGTATGTGTCTATGTGTGTATGTGTGTATGTGTATGCATGTATGTATGCATATGTGTGTATGTGTGTGTTTGCATTATGTATGCATATGTGTGTGTATGCATTATGTATGTGTTTGTATGCATGTGCATTATGTATGCATGTAAGTATGTATGTATGCATATGCATATGCATTATGTATGCATATGCATTATGTATGCATATGCATTATGTATGCATATGCATTATGTATGCATATGCATTATGTATGCATATGCATTATGTATGCATATGCATTATGTATGCATATGCATATGCATTATGTATGCATATGCATATGCATTATGTATCCATATGCATATGCATTATGTATGCATATGCATATGCATTATGTATGCATATGCATATGCATTATGTATGCATATGCATATGCATTATGTATGCATATGCATATGCATTATGTATGCATGTATGTGTATGTGTGTGTATGTCTCTCTATGTGTGTGTGTGTGTATGCATATATGTGTGTGTATGTGTGTATGTGTGTGTATATGTGTCTATATGTGTGTATGCATGTGTATGTGTGTGTATGCATGTGTATGCATGTGTATGTGTGTGTATGCATCATTATGTGTGTATGTGTATATGTGTGTATGTGTCTATGTGTGTATGTGTGTGTGTATATGTGTGTGTATGTGTGTGTGTGTCTATGTGTATGTCTGTGTATCTATGAGTGTGTATGTGTTTATGTGTGTTTATGTGTGTGTATGTGTCTATGTGTGTGTATGTGTCTATGTGTGTATGTGTATGCATGTATGTATGCATATGTATGTGTATGCATGTGTATGTGTGTGTATGCATCATTATGTGTGTATGTGTCTATGTGTGTATGTGTGTGTGTATATGTGTGTGTATGTGTGGGTGTCTATGTGTATGTGTGTGCATCTATGAGTGTGTATGTGTTTATGTGTGTTTATGTGTATGTATGTGTCTATGTGTGTGTATGTGTCTATGTGTGTATGTGTATGCATGTATGTATGCATATGTGTGTGTATGTGTGTGTATGCATTATGTATGCATATGTGTGTGTATGCATTATGTATGTGTATGTATGCATGTGCATTACGTATGCATGTAATTATGTATGCATGCATATGCATATGCATTATGTATGCATATGCATGCATGTATGTGTATGTGTGTGTATGTCTCTCTATGTGTGTGTGTATGCATATATGTGTGTGTATGTCAGTATGTGTGTATGTGTGTGTGTATATGTGTGTGTATGTGAGTATGAATGTGTATGTGTGTGAATGCATCATTATGTGTGTATGTGTCTATGTGTGTATGTGTGTGTATATGTGTGTGTATGTGTGTGCGTGTCTATGTATGTTTGTGTGTCTATGAGTGTGTATATTTTTATGTGTGTATGTGTCTATATGTGTGTATGTGTATGCATGTATGTATGTATGCATATGTGTGTGTATGTGTGTGTATGCATTAGTTATGCATATGTGTGTGTATGCATTATGTATGTGTATGTATGCATGTGCATTATGTATGCATATGCATTATGTATGTGTATGTATGCATGTGCATTATGTACACATGTGCATTATGTACACATGTGCATTATGTATGCATATGTGTGTGTATGCATGTAAGTATGTATGTATGTATGCATATGCATATGCATTATGTATGCATATGCATATGCATTATGTATGCATATGCATATGCATTATGTATGCATATGTATGCATGTATGTGTATGTGTGTGCATGTCTCTCTATGTGTGCGTGTATGCATATATGTGTGTGTATGTGTGTGTGTATGTGTGTGTGTATGTGTGTGTATGTGTGTGTTTATGTGTATGTATGTGTGTGTATGTGTATGTGTATGTGTATGTGTATGTGTATGTGTATGTGTGTATGTGTGTGTATGTGTGTGTATGTGTATGCATTATGTGTGCATGTGTGTATGCAACATTATGTGTGTATGTGTGTATGTGTGTATGTGTGTATGTGTGTATGTGTGTATGTGTGTATGTGTGTATATGTGTGTGTATTTGTGTGTGTATGTGTGTGTGTCTATGTGTGTGTGTGTGTCAATGTGTGTATATGTGTGTGTATGCATATGTATGTGTGTGTAAGTGTGTGTGTGTGCACATACCTAGCCTCAACGAGATGCGTCTCTCTCTCTCTCTCTCTCTCTCTCTCTCTCTCTCTCTCTCTCTCTCTCTCTCTCTCTCTCTCTCTCTCTCTCTCTCTCTCTCTCTCTCTCTCTCTCTCTCTCTCTCTCTCTCTCTCTCTCTCTCTCTCTCTCTCTCTCTCTCTCTCTCTCTCTCTCTCTCTCTCTCTCTCTCTCTCTCTCTCTCCCCTCTCCCCTCTCCCTCTCCCTCTCTCCCTCCCTCTCTCTCTCTCTCTCTCTCTCTCTCTCTCTCTCTCTCTCTCTCTCTCTCTCTCTCTCTCTCTCTCTCTCTCTCTCTCTCTCTCTCTCTCTCTCTCTCTCTCTCTCTCTCTCTCTCTCTCTCTCTCTCTCTCTCTCTCTCTCTCTCTCTCTCTCTCTCTCTCTCTCTCTCTCCCTCTCTCTCTCCCTCTCTCTCTCCCTCTCCCTCTCCCTCTCCCTCTCCCTCTCCCTCTCCCTCTCCCTCTCCCTCTCCCTCTCCCTCTCCCTCTCCCTCTCCCTCTCCCTCTCCCTCTCCCTCTCCCTCTCCCTCTCCCTCTCCCTCTCCCTCTCTCCCTCTCTCTCTCCTCTCTCTCTCTCTCTCTCTCTCTCTCTCTCTCTCTCTCTCTCTCTCTCTCTCTCTCTCTCTCTCTCTCTCTCTCTCTCTCTCTCTCTCTCTCTCTCTCTCTCTCTCTCTCTCTCTCTCTCTCTCTCTCTCTCTTTGGTTCTCTTCTTGCTCTCGCGTCCAAATCCCGACACAAATGTGTCGAGAGAAATCGAATTTTTTTTTTTAACATTCCAGAGCATCGCTTATGCGACGCTCTGGAACAAAGGACGTCGCATATGCAACGCTATCCAGTTTGCCAACTTTGCAAGTAACGTCACTAATTAGCGATGCTATTTGCGACGCTTACATTTAACGTCACATAAGCGACGTAAGCATCACTTATGCGACGAATGCTCATTAAAAAAATCCAAAAATAGCACCGTCGCTTATGTGATTCTAGCGTCGCATAAGTTACGGGGCTCATTTGTTTTTTCAATTCGGGGGCGTCATTATGCCCCCCCTATTTCTTGTAGTGAAAATTCAAAACATTATCTCATTTTGCACTTTGATAGACTGGACAAAGTACAAACTAGTGAAAGAATAATAAGGGTGGATCTAAACACATCCCTAGCCAATTCACAGTTTCTGGATGTGCGATCTAGGCATAAACATGTGAATTAGGTGGAGTCTCATTACTAGTCCATTTCTAGGCATAACTGGTGCATGGACTTAGTAATGAAGGTGGGATTCTTATCCCTCTGAAGACCTTGAGAACTCTTGATTCATTTGAATTTGTTTTGGAGAACTTGAAGTTTGGTTGTCTCAAACATCTAACTTAGATGTTTGTACAATGGTTTACTTTGATGCAATAGTTACTTGACTTGTTTTACCCGACTAGAGGACTACTTTGTCCTAATGAGTTTAAAAAATCCTACGTAAACTGTAGGAGAAAGTTTACCGTTTCTGTTGAGTCAACCATACTAACTTGACCAATTCAATTTCAAAATGAAAAATTTTCCAACTTAGGACACTTTTCTCAAAGACTTTAACTATAAGTTCTTGGGAATTGTTAATCTGAAGAGCAATTCCTAACTTCTCTTTCTAGAGTATACTAAACTCTAGGAAATCATTTATGCTATTAACTTGAAGCAAACTCAAATGAATCAGTTAATCTTGAACTTGTCATCTTGCGATGTTTGAAAAAGGTTCATGTACAGAACATCTATCTAGGATGTTTTAATTTAGTTATCTAGTTCTAACCAGCTAACCCTAGTCTTTTGCAAAAGGAATCAAATACCATATTTGAGCCAATTCCAAAAGATTTGAAAAGAGAAAAGAAATGACTAAAACTCTATACAACTAATTCAAACTTCGAAGATACGTAAACTTGCCATGAGTCAAAGTCTAGATGACTCAAGACTTTAACTTCTCAAAGATCTATTTCAACAAGGTATTGAAGCATTTTCTTTATCTTTAAGAGAAATAGACTAGATTCTCAAACAGATTCAAAGCAACTCGAAAACATCAACCAACCACAAGGTACTAGTGTGGTAACCAACATCAATATGTCAACCCATTGAAGTTGTATTAACGGGTTTAGAATTTGAATAATGCTTCATTTGAGACTAAGTTTAGGTCACATTCAATCTTTGTGACTCCTTACTGGGAATGCAATTCTTGTGCATTTCTTTGAGTCAAAAGAGTGAATTTACTAAGTTACACTAGGAACTTGATGCTTGACTTATTCAATCAACTCCTTGGTTGAAAAGATCAACTCAAAATTAAAGTCCAACTTCTTTCAGAAATTCATGAAATATTTTTGAATTAACAACACTTTATCTTGAAGTGTTTCAAGAAGATCTTGGAAGTTACTTACTTCATATCTTCTGTTTCCTTGATCTTGAAGTTATCTTGAAGTATCTTGAGATACTACTTTTATCCTCCTTGAATTATACTTCTTCTTTGAAGTCTTAATTCTCTTGAGGATCAAACTTAACTTCAAAATCCAAACTAGGATTAAAAGATAATTATCATCCACGGTCCGATGTCCCATACCATCTTTCCAACATTAATCTGAGTATAAAATCAGGTGTCCCATACCACCCTATTTTATATTCACATTAATATGTGGGTGATACTTATCCAAAAGTCTAAATCATCTTAATTAGAGAACCTTCTTGCTTCAATTCTTGACAAGAATTTTGAAGTTTTTGGTATTACCTCTAACTAGATTTTCTAGGTTTTGATTCCTTCACATGATCGTCTCACAATCATGTGCTTTCCTTGAGGAACTTAAAAAATGTTTTGATGGAACATCCATCCTTCTTCGCTAGGGTTTTCAAATAAAAACCAATCAAAATTCCAAGTACTTGAATTTTCTCAAACTCAAGTTCAATTGGTTTATCCTTGACAAATTTTGTAGTGACAAGAGCTTTGGACTTCTTGTCTTTAGATTTCTTTCTTACTAATGCTTTAGGTACCTACCCCGGGGACTTTATACAGGATTCTCTCTACTGCCTAAGTCTTAAGCATATGCTCATGTTTTCTGGATCTGTACCAAAATCCCTTTAAGGATAGGCAAACATTATGTTTTACCTTCCACAGACTTAATTACCATTGACACGATTGTAGACTACATACTTGGAATATTTACTCTGTTCAAACTCGGAACAGCTTACTATTTCGATTGCCAATATTTGGACAAACTTTATAGTAGTTCCAATCGCAATTATCCTGGACAACCATGGCCAAGATTGATCAAGTCTGGTTGATCTTGTGACTAGAATAAAGACTTAATCTTTATCTTTAAGATCTCCTGAACTATCTAAAGCTTCTTTGCTTACCTGCAGGATTTTTAGAGATCTTTCCCTTACTCAAGTCCAAGCATACACTAATGTCTCTCAGATTCCAAAGCTAAGAATCCTTGATATACCTTTAGGTTATATCACAATTTGGACTTTAAGTAGCACTTCTCGTGGTTTGGGACGTCAAGGGAACTATTTATTGTTTAAAGAATATGAAGAACTTCATTCTCAATACTTGGAAGAATGTTATTCTTCAAAGACTTGAGATTCTTTCTAGGGAATCAAATATCTTGAGCAAATGGTTCATCTTGGAATCTTTTGCAATGTTGGAAGGATATTTGAAAGAAATTTTTTCGAACGACATCCAAAAAGTTTATTAATTCAATTGTGTTCATTTCTTGAGTATCAAACTAGAGACTAAATATCACCTTTTAGATATGGTTTGCCATGCCACTATGAAAGTTTAAGATGAACTTTCATTTATGTGATATTGGCTTCTATTCTTGAGTTTGATACAAGATTCATTATTATTGTTCAATCTTTAGATGTTACTAGAGTCTTTTAAACATATTTCTCCAATCAAAATTATGTTTAAAGTCCAAGCATCTATTGATGATTGATCCAATAGTAATGCTAGTATGAACACATAACTTTATAGCTTTATTTAGGAAAAGTTCATGGATTGGAGATCCATTTCTTGGAGCTTTCTATTCCTAAATGAAAAGTTCACACTCGCTTCAAGTCCTTAGGAACTTATCTTATTTCCTAAAGATTGCTTAGCTAGTTGCATCATTTACTAGAGATGCAACTATAGAACCAAACATCCTCTTATTGACGTCAAAAATCAATTGATTTTGAGGTTCAACCTTTGATTTCCATCACTCCTGGGGATGAGATCAAATGAAAACTTATATAAGATTCATAGTTTTTCTTGGCACCGTTATTAGGAGATCGTCATGTTCTGGGTCCTATCATATAGTATGAATTTATGTGTATTTTGGGAAGAGTTCATGAATAAATTAAGATCCTCCACTTCGAATGTCTACCTTCCCAAAAATAAATTCATCTCGAGCATGGTAGGAGAATAATCTCACATGGAATAGAAGGCTTGAATATTTCATTTTAGTGTTTCTCTTTTAGGAAATATCTCAATTCCTAAAGTCACTTATCGAGGTTTCATCATGAGATACGAATCTTGAAACCACAAAAAAACTTCGTAGAACTTTCGAAATCTTCTAAATAGAAGAGTGCTCATGAAACTTGAAAACATAGCTGAAGTTATCATCCAATCTTGGGATGCTTGAGAAGTTACATAAATTACGTAACTAATCAACTAAAGCTTATCCGCATGACTTTCTAAATATCACCTATACTTAGAGAAATCATTATAAGCTTATCTTCATGAGTCCCTAAGTACATCCGGGACTTAGAGTCATCATACATCACAAAAGGTTTGCAAGTAATTAAATTTTCTTGGTCATCAACAAAATTTAATACTTAACTTTCTCCTAGTGCCTACTTATACCTAGTAAGACATCAAACATACTTAATTGTCATTAAGTATTTATGTTTGATAGGGAAGCATCAATGTGGGAAGGAATCCACTAATTACTTGAGTTGCAAACTAGAACTTGCATGTCTTTGCAACTAACTAGTCCTCAGTCTTCCCTAATGTCAAGCCGTGAGCTTTATAAAGTAAGCTAAATACTAAGAGAGTACATTTTCATATCTACTTGCAAACAACATCCTGCTCTATCATGCAAATGCATGTGCCTACATGCAATTCCATATGCTCACATGCGTATGCATGCATATTCTTTTCATGCCCAAAAAATAATGCAACAATCATGCATGAGCTTCATGCATGACTTTTCTATTAGATAAATGTCTGCAGAAGCACGCGAACAATGATCAGAAGCACATCATTAGCACACTTAACATATAAGGTGCTTTGAGTTGGACTGTTCTCAAAACCATGTGCAATCAGATAGGCATGTATCTTCTCATACCAAGCACATGGTGCTTGCTTTAAACCATATAATGCCTTCTTTAACCTGCACACCTAGTTTTCATGCCCTTTTTGCACAAAGCCACGGGGCTGAAAAACATACACTTCTTCATGCAAGTCACCATTCAGAAATGTTGTTTTGATGTCCAACTGATGTACATTCTAACCATGATGAGCTGCAAGTGCACACATGCTACGAACAGTAGTCATTCGACAAGTAGGAGCAAAGGTTTCATCAAAATCAATGCCTCTTTCTTGTGCATAAGACTTTGCAACAAGCCTAGCCTTATACCTGTCAACTGTACCATCAGGTTTATGCTTCAACTTGTATACCCACTTAGTGCCAATTGCCTTCTTGCCAAGAGGCAAGTCATATAAAGACCAAGTACCATTCTTCATTATTGCATCATATTCAGATTGCATAGCAGCCATCCAATTTTCTGAATTTTGTGCTCCATGAAACAAAACAAGCTCAATCTCATCATAGAGACTAGATGCAGCCATAGCATAGCAATCTGATGCAAAAGAGGCATTATGAGAGCCTGATCAAGTATGATATGACAAAGGTGCATCTAATTTGCTGTCCCGCAAGGTCTGCACCAACCATTTTGGCATAGTTCTTGCCTGCTCAATATTAGCTCTCTCATCAATAAGTGCATCCTGTAAATCTGCATCAGAAATGGAATGATCTGCATCATCACATGAAACCTGCAAAGGCTGATACTTTGCCTCATTAGGACCACCACTAGACTGTCCACCTGTAAAAAGAGGCAGCAAAGTATCATACATGTCTTTGGAGCTAACAGATGTCTCCTTAGTACATGAAAGCAATGTCTGAATAGCATCTTCCACAAAAACAACATCACGGCTAACCAGAATGCGTTTAGTCTGTGGATGATATAGACAATAGCCTTTACTTTTCGAACTGTACCCAACAAAAATACATTTTACTGCTTTATCATCCAATTTTTTGCGATGTTGTTCAGGCACTAATGCATATGCCAAACAACCAAAAACATGCAAATGAGAAACAGATGGCTTGCGGTCATGCCATGCCTCATATGGAGTGATAGACTGCAACGCTTTAGTGGGACACCTGTTCAGTACATATGTTGCACACATGACAGCCTCAAGCCAGAAACTATGTGGTAAAGCCTGACTCTTGACCATACACCTCGCCATCTCCATGAGTGACATGTTCTTTCATTCAGTAAATTCATTCTATTGAAGTGTATATGGCATTGTACCTTGGTGTTTTATCCCATGTTCAGTGAGAAATGCATTAAAATCAGAAGACATATATTCCCCCCCTCTATCAGAATGGAGGGTGCCCATTTTACATGCTGATAGATTTTCAGCCAAAAGCAAAAACTGTTTGAAGCACATGAACACTTCGGACTTTGCCTTCAATGGATATACCCATGCATGCTTGGAAAAATCATCGATGAAAGTCACGAAGTAAAGATAATTCCCAAAAGAAGGTGTCTGCATAGGATCACAGACATCACTATGTACAAGCTGCAATTTCTGAGTAGCCCGGACTGAATCCTCTTTTGGAAAGGATGAACACTGCATTTTCCCCAAAATATAGCCTTCACAAACATGTTTTCTAGGTGCCTCAAGTTTGGGCAAAGAGGACACCATTTCAGATTTTTGTAGGTGTAGCAAACTAGCAAAATTCAGATGAACAAAGCGTGCATGCCAAAGCTTTGCATCTCACATAGCCTGAGAATCATTTACTGCACATGCCAAATCATTTACAGATCTTTCATAGTCTATGAGCTTATACAACCCACGACATAAAATGCCAGAAGCAATAATCACATTGCCATTTGACAAATCATGAACTGTACACTTGTCATCAACAAATTTCACGACCAAGCCAATCTTGGCTAATGTAGAAACTAATAAGAGGTTCTTCTTGATCCCTAGCACAAATAAAGCATCTGACAAAGTGAAAGAACTACCATCAGCAGTAGTCAAAATGATCTTACCAACTCCCATAACAAGATAAGAGGCGTTATTGGCGCATGTAACAGTATTTCATGTAGGGGCAGGCTCAAGTGAAGAGAAGAACCTACACTATGAGGTAATATGTTTGGTCGCCCCATTGTCAAAATACCAAACATCTGAGTCTACTGCAGACATGCACTGCTCATGAGAAGATGGGTCAAAACTGCAGACAGTAGTAAACGCCCATTCTTCTTCCTGCACAAGATTAGCAGACTCTATTTTTGGTGTAGAGGCCTCTGCAACAACCATTCCAGCCTCTTTCTTCTTTGCCTCTTTAGCAGCCAGTTTTGGACAGTTCTTTATGATATAATCATTCCCTTTACAGTACTTACAAAACAATTTCTGCTTTTCTGATTTCTTCTCATCTTTATCTTCCTTCTTCGAATATGCAGAATTACCAGATTTTTGCTTACTAGTTGAAGAGCTCCATTTTCCTTTGCCCTTCTGACTAGCTAGGAAAGCTTGATCTGCAACTCACATAATGGACCTGTTCTGCCTGGACTGATCTTCTTGCAATAGAACAGAGACTAACTCCTCAAATGATAAGGCATTCGGATTGCCTTTCATCATCAACCGAAGAGTAGAAGCAAAACTATGATATGAATCAGGAAGACCATTCAAAATGGTCTGCACAAGTGAGCTATCTGATATAACCTCATCAGCAGAAATCAATTGTTCCTTCAAGTCTTTGATCTTCGTTAGGAAAATGTCCATAGAATCACCTTCATTCATGTGCTCACTCTCCAGCTGTTTTTGGAGGTAAGCAACACGAGCCTCATTCCTAGCTTGGTACAATGTGGTAAGTGTATCCCAAGCATCCTTAGTTATTCTGCAAGAGTGAATGTGAGGAATAATGGCACGTTTGACAGACAAAGCTATCAATGCATGTGCCTGGGCATCTCTAGCATCCCAAGGAATCTGCTCTGCAGTAGGTGCAGCAAAAACCGCAACACAAACAGGAATATGCAGAATATCATTATCTTCGAAACCTTCTACAGCAGCTTCAGTACCTGCAATTGTAACAGTTGCAGGTGTAATAGGACGTTTTTCGACACCCTACACAATGTTCCACAGTCCATTTGCAACCAAAACATGTCGCATCATATAAGCCCATAACGGGTAGTTGGTACCATCCAACTTATCCTCAACAGCCAACATACGGAATACATCATTGCTTTCAGCCATGGCCGGTGACTAAAATACCTTGATGCAGAAAATTTATTGTATCTCAAAAAGTTGAACAGAACTGCCCGGATAAATTCCGCTAGACATGTAGTAGACTTTGAGACGCTTATACTAACGAACAGAAACTGGTATATACCTTTGGCACAAAAAGACAAAATAGCCTACACAAGCATTATGATAGTGCATTCAGAGGCCAAAATGAGCTCAGATCGCGATTTTGGCAGCACACAACAAAGCTGTTTTGATCTCGAAAACACGCTGAGTATGCTCAGCAAAATTTGTGCGATTTTGAGACTGCAACCGGAGGAGTGTCGACGGCACCCTAGATGAAGCGACAACCTGCTCTGATACCAATTGTTGGAGATAGACGTCCGTGGAAGCACGCAAACAGCACAAGGAAGGAGAAGAAGCTTGTAGTATAACACACAATACTGAATGTATTACTAGAGAATGTACAAAGATAAGTAGCCCATTAGGGCAATATGTATATATACAAGCCGGGGGAAAAAAACCTCCTAAAGAGGGAAAAAACTGTCTCGGCAATCCTAGAGTGTTCACACACATCACTACCTAAATATATCAACATTTTCCTTGTACTAAGAATGTATATCATGCAATCTTAATGCATGTATATCCGTTCTTTTGTCCTAATGCACTATGATATAAAAACATATCCTTGTGGTGCAATAAAACTCAATGGAAAGGAAATCTAGAATTAAAGTACCAAAATACATTCTTTAATGCACAAGGATCCCTTTTTTTTTAACAAATCTTTCCTTAATGCAAACTAATGCTTGGAATGAGAAGTGGATTGTTTTCATTATCCTAATCTAGACTTAATCGATTGAAATCTTGGCTATTTCAATATGCATCTAGGATTAAGTGTAGAATAATGAAAACAAGATAAATCAAGAATTAAAGCCAAGTAGAAACTCAAAAATACTTAGCTTTGACCATAGCTTCATCCATCCTCTGATCCTTAGGAAGAACCACTCTCCATCTTTTGTGGCTTTAAATATTAGATATCGTTCACCATCAGCATGAAGAGTTGTTGAACACGTGGATGATGACACAAGGTTGATCCCCCTCTTTAGCATCTCATGCTTCTGGCTTTGAAGAAATAAAGTCGTCCTTTGAGCTTGATGCAGAGCTGGGGCTTCCCTTCTTATATCTTCCGCAAGTTTCAAAAGCTCAAATCCATAATCTTCAGATACCACAAACATGGCTAGAAGTAGTCCCTGATGATTTGGTCCGTCGAGGTCGACTTGATTCTAGCCGAAAGTGCTAGAATAATGATGAAGTTAGGCCTCCAGATCTTCACTCCACAGATCCACTTCCTTCAAACTTTGCCCACAACTTTAACTTTCTTTGTTGCTTTCTTCTCTGGCTAAGGGAGAGTCCCAAGACTCATAAATCTCGGGGTCAAACACATAAGGAAAAGCTTTTTATTAATTTCCTTTTCTTCACCTTAAAAAATCTCGTTGATTAATAAACCAAATAGTTATCCGGGTGCATGATTATGAGCTTAGGTATAGGAAGGGAAAGTTTAATGTAGTGGTTGATTCACTTAGCAGCATGCCTATGCTCAATGGACTGAGTTTTACTCAGATCACTAGTGAGCTACTTGAGTCCCTTAGAGGGAAATGTAGGCTTGATCCTGCATATTCCGAGATTTGGGAAGCCATTGAGAATGGGGATCATGATATACCGGGTTCCAGTGAGGATGGAGTATCGATGGGTAGTCAAGAAGCATTCAAGTGGAAGAATTACAGTGTCCATGATGGATATCTGTTATACAAAGGTAAGGTGTGTGTCCCTAGAGATATTGAGATGAGACGGCATATTTTATATGAGTGTCATGACACACCTACTGCGGGACACCCAGGAGTTAACAAGACTTATGATCTTGTTAAGAGTCACTTTTATTGGTCTGGACTTCATAAGGATGTCCTAGAGTATGTGCTTAAATGCACTAAATGCTAGGTCATTAAAGCTGAGAGATTGAGGATTGGAGGACTACTCCACCCATTGGATATTTCTAATGGGAAGTGGGAGAGTATCTCCATGGACTTTATCGTCGGATTACCTAAGACACAGAGAGGGCATGACTTAGTCTGGGTAATTGTGGATAGGTTAACCAAAATGGCTAGGTTTATTCCGACATGTACTATAGCGAAGAAACCAGAGTTGGCTAGAATTTTTGTGGAGAACCTATACCGGTTGTATGGTCTTCCTTTAGACATAGTTTCCAATCGGGATAGGAAGTTTACTAGCCACTTTTGGAGAGCGGCCTTCAAAAGGTTGGACACGAAACTTAGCATGAGTATGACCGAGCATCCACAGTCGGATGGGCAAATAGAGAGGGTTAACCAAATCCTAGAGGATATGCTTCGAGCATATGTAAATAAAAGGCAAACTAATTGGGACGAGTACTTACCTATAGTAGAGTTTGCATATAATAGTGCCAAGCACTCTTCCACTGGGCATAGTCCATTTATGTTTATGTATGGGTTCTAGCCAAGAGCTCCTTATGCAGTAGGCTTGCAGAATGAGAAAGTTCAAGCTGCAAAGGACTTCTTGGAAGAGATGAACGATATGCTTAGACTTGCCAAGGACAGCATTAGGAGAGCTCACAATAGAGCTAGAGTCTATGCTGACCCTCAAAGGAGAGATATCAACTTTGAGTTAGGAGAGCAGGTCTATCTTAGAGTTCCATCTAGGTCTGAAACCATGAAGATAGGACCTTGTCCAAAACTATCTCCTATGTATTGTGGACCTTTCCAAATACTTAACAGAATAGGAAAGATGGCTTACCAGCTCCAACTTCCAGAGAATAGTCAAATCCATCCAGTTTTTCATGTTAGTCGGCTTAAGAAAAGACTCGGTGAATATGACTACCTCATTCCAGATAGTGAGGTAGTATTTGGTTGTTAAATTCATTGAAGATAGATGTACAATTCATGATTTTTCAAATGGCGATGTGATTATTGCTTCTGGCATTTTATGTCGTGGGCTGTATAAGCTCATAGACTATAAAAGATATGTAACTGATTCGGCATGTGCAGTACATGATTCTTAGGCTATGTCAGATGCAAAGCTTTGGCATTTGTGAAGGTTGTATTTTGGGCAAAATGCAACGTTCTTCCTTTCCAAAAGATGGTTCAGTTCGGGCTACTAAGAAATTGCAGCTTGTACATAGTGATGTCTGTGGTCCTATGCAGACACATTCTTTTGGAAATTATCTTTACTTCGTGACTTTCATCGATGATTTTTCGAGGCATGCATAGGTATATCCATTGAAGGCAAAGTCTGAAGTGTTCATGTGCTTCAAACAGTTTTTTATTTTGGCTAAAAATCTGTCAGCATGTAAAATGGGCACCCTCCATTCTGATCGAGGGGAGGAATATATGTCTTCTGATTTTAAGTGTACAGTACCATATACACCTCAATAGAATGGAGTTGCTGAATGAAAGAACACGTCACTCATGGAGATGGCAAGGTGTATGGTCAAGAGTCAGGCTTTGCCACATAGTTTCTGGCTTGAGGTTGTCATGTGTGCACCATATGTACTTAACAGGTATCCCACTAAAGCACTGCAATCTATAAATCCATATGAGGCTTGGCATGATTGCAAGCCATTTGTTGCTCATCTGCGTGTTTTTTGTTTGGTGCCTGAACAACATCGCAGACAATTGGATGACAAAGCAGTAAATGTATTTTTGTTGGGTACAGTTCAGAAAGTAAAGGCTATCATCTATATCATACACAGGCTAAACGGATTCTGGTTAGACGTGATGTTCTTTTTGTAGAAGATGCTATTCAACCATTGCTTTCATGTACTAAGGAGACATCTGTTAGCTCCAAAGACATGTATGATACTTTGTTACCTCTTTTTACAGGTGGACAGTCTAGTGCTGGTCCTAATGAGGCAAATTCTCAGCCTTTGTAGGTTTCATGTGCTGATGCAAATCATCCCATTTCTGATGCATATTTACATGATGCACTTGTTGATGAGAGAGCTGACATTGAGGAGGCAAAAACTATGCCAAAATGGCTGGTGAAGACTTTGCATGATAACAAATTAGATGCACCTCTATCATATCGTACTCGATCAGACTCTCATAGTGGCTCTTTTGCATCAGATTTCTATGCTATGGTTGCATCTAGTCTCTATGATGAGAATGAGCCTGTATCGTTTGATGAAGCACAAAATTCAGAAAATTGGATGGCTGCTATGCAATCTGAATATGATGCTAAAATGAAGAATGGTACTTGGTCTTTGTGTGACTTGCCTCGTAGCAAGAAGGCCATTGGCACTAAGTGGGTTGACAAGCTGAAGTGTAAGCCTGATGGAACAGTTGACAGGTATAAGGCTAGGCTTGTTGCAAAGGATTATGCACACGAAAGAGACATTAATTTTGATGAGACCTTTGCACCTACATGTCGTATGACTACTGTTTGGAGCATCTGTGCACTTGCAGCCCATAGTGGTTGGAATGTACATCAATTGGATATTAAAACTGCATTTTTGAATGGTGACTTGCATGAAGAAGTGTATGCTTTTTAGCCCCATGGCTTTGTGCAGAAAGGGCATAAAAACTAGGTGTGCAGTCTAAAGAAGGCATTATATGGTTTAAAGCAAGCACCATGTGCTTGGTACGAGAAGATACATGCCTATCTGATTGCACATGGTTTTGAGAACAGTCCAACTGAAAGCACCTTATATGTTAAGCGTGCTTCTGATCATTGTTGTCTATGTTGATGACATGCTGCTCATTGGTCCTATTGAGAAGCATATTGTTGATTTTAAGGCTGATTTGCATGCCTCATTTGGGATGTTTGATTTGGGGCATTTGCATCACTATTTGGGCATTCAGTTTATGCAAGTTGATGGTGGAATGGCTTTGTGTCAAACGAAATATATTGACACATTATTGCAACGTTTTGGCCTTGAAGACTATAAGCCCATTGCCATTCCTATGGAGACAGGTTTACGATTGAGTCTTCATGATGCTAGAGATGCATTTGATGTTGTCCTCTATCAGTAGCCAGTTGGATGCCTGATTTACTTATGGTGTCTCATAGATACGCAGGTTTATGCATTGCCCAGGAGTCAAGCATTGGCAGGTGGTTAAGCGCATCTTTCGCTACTTGACTGGTACCCGGCTACTTGGTTTGTTTTATCCCAAGGGGGGATCACTTCCACCAGATTTGCATGCTTTTCTTGACTCTGATTATGCTGGTTGCTATGACACTCGTGTGTCCACTAGTGGCTTTTGCTTCATGCTTGGTAGCTCATGTATATCATGGTTGAGCAAGAAGCAGCCTACTGTGGCCATGTCTAGTTGTGAGGCTGAGTATAGGGCAGCTTTCACAGCTACTGTTGAGTGTGTGTGGCTCAGACGCCTTATTGTTGATTTGGGTATCGGTCACTCTTCTGCCACCACCGTCTTCACTGACAGTGAGAGCGCATTGGCACTTGCGAGGAAGCCTATGTTCCATGCTCGCACTAAGCACATTGAGATGCATTATCATTATGTCAGGGGGAGATCAACTTGGCATATGTGCCCACGCAGGAGAACATTGCAGACCTTTTCACAAAGTCTCTACCTAGGGAGAAGTTTGAAGCTTTCCGCAAAGCTTTGGGCTTACTTCCTTTTGTGAATCGATTCCACATAGCTCTGCACTTCCTTATACATGAGTGCCACCTCCTTGTTCACCGCATCACTCCCACGGGGGATTTGTTGATATATTTAGGTAGTGATGTGTATGAACACACCAAGACCACCGGGGCACTTTTCTCCCTCTTTGGGAGGTTTTTTTCCCTCGGCTTGTATATATATCTATTGCGCTAATTGGCTACTTATCTTTGTACATTCTCTAGTAATACATTCAGTATTGTGTGTTGTGCTCCAAGCTTCTTCTTCTTCCTTGTGTTGTTCACATGCTTCTACAGACGTCTAACTCCAACAACTATGACCATAACCGTGTCCATAATCATGACCATAACCATGACCATAACTGTGACCATAACAGTGACCATAACCGTGTCGATATGTGTGACCATAAACATGACCATAACTATGAACATAATCGTGACCATAACCGTGACCATAATCGTGACCATAACCATGAGCATAACCGTGAGCATAACCGTGAGCATAACCCTGACCATAACCGTGACCATAACCGTGACCATAATGGTGACCATAACCATGACCATAACTGTGACCATAATCATGACCGTAAGCATGACCATAACCTTAACCATGATTGTAACCATATCCATAACTATAATCATAATCGTAAGCATAATCATAACCATAACCGTAACCATAATCGTAACCATAACCATAAGCATAACCATAATCATAACCTTAATCGTAAACATAATTGTAACCATAACCATAACCATAGCCATAACCATAACCATAAAGAGAACCATAACCATAAACAAAACTGTAACCATAACCATAACCATAACCATAGCCATTACCATAACCATAACTATAACCATAACACTACAAATAACTAACGATAAGCATAACACTACCATCAGCAGTAGTCAAGATGATCTTACCAACTCCCATAATAGGATAAGAGGAGTTGTTTGTGCATGTAATAGTATTCCCTGTAGGGGCAAGCTCGAGTGAAGAGAAGAAACTGCACTGCGAGGTAATTTGTTTGGTCGTCGCACTGTCAAAGTACCAAACATCTGAGTCTACTACAGACATGCACTACTCATGAGAAGATGGGTCAAAACTGCAAACAGTAGTAAACGCCCATTCTTCTTCCTGCACAAGATTAGCAGACTCTGTTTTTGGTGTAGAGGCTTCTACAGCAACCATTCCAGCCTCTTTCTTCTTTGCCTCTTTAGTAGCTAGTTTTGGACAGTTCTTTATGATATGATCATTCCCTTTACAGTACTTACAAAACAATTTTTGCTTTTCTGATTTCTTCTCATCTTTATCTTCCTTCTTCAAATGTGCAGAATTCGCAGATTTCTGCTTACTAGTTGAAGAGCTCCATTTTCCTTTGCCCTTCTGAGTAGCCAGAAAAGCTTGATCTGCAATTGGCATAATGGACCTATTATGCCTGGACTGATCTTCCTACAACAGAACAGAGACTAACTCCTCAAATGATAAGGAATTTGGATTGCCTTTCATCATCAACCAGAGAGTAGAAGCAAAACTATGATATGAATCAAGAAGACCATTCAGAATGGTCTACACAAGTGAGCTATCTGGTATAATCTCATCAGTAGAAAGCAATTGTTCCTTCAAGTCTTTGATCTTTGTTAGAAAAATGTCCATGGAATCACCTTCATTCATGTGCTTACTCTTCCAACTGTTTCGGAGGTAAGCAACACGAGCCTCATTCCTAACTTGGTACAATGTGTTAAGAGTATCCCAAGCATCCTTAGCTATTCTGCAAGAGCATATGTGAGGAATGATGGCACGTTTGACAGACAAAGCTATCAATCCATGTGTTTGGGCATCTCTGCCATCCCAATGAATCTGCTCTATAGTAGGTGTAGCAAAAACCGCAGCATGAATAGGAATATGCAGAATATCATCATCTTCGATACCTTCTGCATCAGCTTCAGTACATGCAGTTGTAAGAGTTGCAGGTGTGATAGGACATTTTTCAAAACCCTGCACAATGTTCCATAGTCCTTTTGCAACCAATACATGTCGCATCATATAAGCCCACAATGGGTAGTTGGTACCATCCAACTTATCCTCAACAACCAACATACAGTATACATCACTCCTTTCAGCCATGGCCGGTGACTAAAATACCTTGATGCAAAAAATGGATTGTATCTCAAAACGTTGAACGGAACTGCCCAAGCAAGTTCTGCTAAACCTGTAGAAGACTTTGATATGCTTATATTCACGAATCGAAACAGGTATATAACTTTGGCACAACAAGATGAAATACCCTACACAAGCACTATGACAGTGCATTCAGAGGTCGAAACGAGCTCAAATCGCGATTTTGGCACCACACAATAAAGTTGTTTTTATGTGGGAAACATGCTAAGTATGCTCACCAAAATTCATTCAATTCTGAGACTGCAAACCGAGGAGTGTCGACGACGCCCTAGATGAAGCGACGACCTGCTCTGATACCAATTTTTGGAGTTAGACGTCTGCGGAAGCATGCAAACAGCACAAGGAAGAAGAAGAAGCTTGGATCACAACACACAATATTGAATGTATTACTAGAGAATGTACAAAGATAAGTAGCCCATTAGGGTAATAGGCATATATACAAGCCGAGGGAAAAAAACCTCCTAAAGACAGAAAAAAGTGCACCGACGGTCCTAGTGTGTTCACACACATCACTACCTAAATATATCAACAACGGTTATCATTACGATTATGGTCACGGTTATGGACATGGTTATGATCACGATTATGGTCACGGTTATGGTCACGGTTATGGTCATGGTTATGGTCACGGTTATGGTTATGATCTGGTTATGGTTATGGTTATGGTTATGGTTATGGTTATGGTTATGGTTATGGTTATGGTTATGGTTATGGTTATGGTTATGGTTATGGTTATGGTTATGGTTATGGTTATGGTTATGGTTATGGTTATGGTTATGGTTATGGTTATGGTTATGGTTATGGTTATGGTTATGGTTATGGTTATGGTTATGGTTATGGTTATGGTTATGGTTATGGTTATGGTTATGGTTATGGTTATGGTTATGGTTATGGTTATGGTTATGGTTATGGTTATGGTTATGGTTATGGTTATGGTTATGGTTATGGTTATGGTTATGGTTATGGTTATGGTTATGGTTATGGTTATGGTTATGGTTATGGTTATGGTTATGGTTATGGTTATGGTTATGGTTATGGTTATGGTTATGGTTATGGTTATGGTTATGGTTATGGTTATGGTTATGGTTATGGTTATGGTTATGGTTATGGTTATGGTTATGGTTATGGTTATGGTTATGGTTATGGTTATGGTTATGGTTATGGCTATGGCTATGGCTATGGCTATGGCTATGGCTATGGCTATGGCTATGGCTTATGGTTATGGTTATGGTTATGGTTATGGTTATGGTTATGGTTATGGTTATGGTTATGGTTATGGTTATGGTTATGGTTATGGTTCTGGTTCTGGTTCTGGTTATGGTTCTGGTTATGGTTATGGTTATGGTTATGGTTATGGTTATGGTTATGGTTATGGTTATGGTTATGGTTATGGTTATGGTTATGGTTATGGTTATGGTTATGGTTATGGTTATGGTTATGGTTATGGTTATGGTTATGGTTATGGTTATGGTTATGGTTATGGTTATGGTTATGGTTATGGTTATGGTTATGGTTATGGTTATGGTTATGGTTATGGTTATGGTTATGGTTATGGTTATGGTTATGGTTATGGTTATGGTTATGGTTATGGTTATGGTTATGGTTATGGTTATGGTTATGGTTATGGTTATGGTTATGGTTATGGTTATGGTTATGGTTATGGTTAGGATTATGGTTGTGGTTGTGGTTGATGGTGCAAGAATCAAGTCTAAGATCTTTGCCTATGCTCTTGGATGTCTCTCATATTATTCATGTGAGCTTATGTTTGTAAAGCTCAAAGGTTAAAACCTTGGACTTATCTTAATCAAATGTAAAAGCTAAAAGTAGGAGGAATCTCATGAAAGAAGGAAGCGAGAAGTGATAACTTTAGTTGGATTTAAAACTCAAACTAATCCTAAGATTTTGGTGGATGACACAACCACATTCAAGTTCAAAAACATGTATAAAAATACTACATTCTAGTTTTTGAATGAAACTGCCTTCTAGTGAGTTTTGAGGAAAGCTTATGGGCCTACATTTCAACCACTTGAAGTGAGAGAAGTCCTCCACAACACCTTTGTATCATATCTGCAATATCAATACACATTTTGAATCATCTACATTGATTTATCATTCTCTATGTGCTGCTATAGTACCTTGATTTACATAGATATCTAGTGTGGTTCATTTCTCAGTATATGGATATCCAATATCCAATTTATCACTTGGATCACTTTCACCAGAATATTTTGAGCTCTAATATTAAGTTTCATGAGGTATGGATTTGTATATTGCATGATATGAAGTATTTGCATATCTCCTTCTTCCTAAAAAGTTTAGGTGACCCCCATGACTTCTTAAAATTATTACTCTATGTATAATGAGGCTAAATTGCATCAAATAAATTTCTTTAGTTAGCTTGATACTCTAATCAAATGTGTGCAAAAGATATATAGTGAATTTTTACCAGGTTGCGAGGTGTGAGCATTTTATTAAGAGGTTCTCACCCCAAAATAGAGGTTTTTCTAAGTCTTATGATGTGTCAAATTGTTTTTTTTTCATCACTATTTGGGAGTGATTTTCCAAAGGACCGAGTAGTTCTTTATGCATACTTTGGTAGCTTAGGAATTTTAAAAAGGATCATAGAAGTCATATTGGCTAGTGTCGAATAGGTTTTTTTCTCAACACTCACTTATCTTTGTCATCATCCCATCACCTCTTCAATGTGGTATAAGAGCAAAGCTAAAGGCTAAGCATAATTGGTGATGGATTCCCCTCATCCACTGAAAATTCTGTTGAGGTAATTACTCATCATATTCACTCAGAATGGAGGCCTATCTACAAGGAAGAAAAATATATGGTTACATATCTAGAGATGAGATGATGCCAATACTCAAAAGCAAGGGCTAACCAACACAAGATGAGCATAAAATGTTAAGTGCATGTTGCTCAAAGGATGCTTTGTAAAGGTCATACATTCTCAACCCTATCTTTGACTTTTTTCTCCCTCACATTAGGAATTGTAAGACATCTCAAGAGACTTGGAATGCTCTCAAAGCATTCTTCTCATCAAGCACAAAGGCAAGGAAGAATCAGCTATGGATGGAATTTAAAAGACTCAAGAAGATGCCGAAGAAAATTGTGATTGATTTTGTCACCAAGATGAAGGAAATTTCAGACCAACAAGGCAACATTGAAGCTGACATCATTGAAGCTGATCTATATGGGAAGCCTTCATCATAGCTATGGACTTCTACATAGACATGCAAGTTCCAACTTTCAACACACACATGGGGCAATTGGTCTCACATGAAGCAAAGCTCATGAAGAATGATTCAAACCAAAAATTTAATCAATAATATGCTCTCTATACAAACAAGAATAAAAGACACGATAACAAAGGGAAAGGTAAAAATTATGATGATAAAAGAAACATCTCTCAAATGAACTTTGCATGTAGATGTAGAGGCTCAAGAGGAAGAGACAAAGCAAGTAGACAAGGTATGGGGAGAGCTCAGAGCTCATCACCCTCTGCTATATGTGGTCTAACAAATCACATTACATAGAAATATTTTAGGAGCACAAGGATTCAAAGGCGAAGAGGATACAACAAAGGAGGCTATGGAAGTTAGAGGGGAATATTCAACCATTCCTATGGATATAATAGCAACCCGTACAACAACTACTACCAGGGTGGATACAAAGAACAACCTTCTTAATATTCGAATCTGCTTCATTTCTAAACATGATCTCATTGATAAAATGTGTTTGCAGCAAAAACAAAAATCTGGTCACAATATCCAATACGACATGCGAATTGTGCTGGGAAACTTCTAACGCTTGACGTAAATTCCAGCTCCTTAATCTATGCTACATGTAAGTAGAAAACAAGATCGAAGAGTAAGAAATTAAGATTCCAGCCTCTTATTCCATTGCGCAACTAGTGATTAAGATATCCCCTAGCCGTACCCAAACTATGATTTCAACAGTTCCAGAGAGAGAGAGAGAGAGAGAGAACTATGTCTTCTCGTAGGAAGGCGAAGTTCGTGCGAGTTCAATTTTGTAAATGTTTCATAGTAAGAAATTGTAATGGATAATTAATAGCATTTTGTATGTGTGCGTCTTTTTGGTATCGTATTATTCGAGCATTAGCTTGAATGCTAATGTTTATGTGAGAAATGGGGCTATAGGCACATACTCGATGATGAACATATTGATGAAGAACAAAATCTATCTCTGCAAAACTTTCAATGCTCTTTTTGCACATCTTCTTTTAGAGTGTAACGTTCCCAAATATATTATACAAAACTATCTAGCATTAAAGAAACATATCAGCATCCTTCATAAATGTATCGGAAGGGATTTCCGATTTGCATTCTTTAAAAGATCAGAGGACCTTTGCTCTTTTTGGATGGCTTAATCCAGCCGCTCTTTGTCTAACCGTATGTTGGTTAATTCCATATTTGTCTTATTCTGTCAACAGTTCTGAAGTATGATTGTCGATAAGTCCTGAAGGAAACCATAGTTAGTTCTACTTCACCTTGATATCTTTTTAATTCCCATTGTAGCATAAGAAAAAAAACAAAACTTTCAGATGTATGGAATAATCAGAGAACACAATTTATATGTAAATGAATGATATACATAAGGAACTCTTCTGGTAATTTCCATTTTCCGCTTTGATTATTTTCGATTATGCAGTTTCCAAAGGATATGCATGTACAAGAATCATTGTCAGAAATGTTAAAGGCATTGGTTTCAATCTTATAGGGACCTGTGTCCTCTATATAACTTCTCTCTTTAAATCATTTCCGAAATATCTATAGAATAGAGCTAGTTCCACCAGCAGTACTTGTCATCGCTGCAAGGGTAACTTAGCTTCGCAAGCTATGTAACTTAAAATTCTCTACAAACCACATTACTAAAACGGAACGAACCAAAAACGTGACTGATATCCTTCTTGCTACCTTTTCATGTTTGGCACTATGGATGCTCTCTGTTCTTTTTCTATTATGGCATTAGTTAATCCTCCGTAATATTGAAAGCCCTCATGGTAACAGTCGTTTGTTCTGTAATAGTGAAAAGCAAAGGATTTGAGAGTTTCGACTTCACTTTTTCTCTCCCAAACCAGAGAGCTATCGGCCATTGGATTTTTCATGGAAAAAGAAAATTGTGATGATGAATCCTCCAACCTTCATAGGCTTGTTGTCTTCGATCCAATCATGAGCGCCCTTATAAGCAGTCGATCTTTGCTTCAAGACGTTTCAATCTAACACATTTCCACAAGAGATAACATTGGGTTTCTCACACATCAACATTCTCCTTATCAGCATAGCATTAGAAGAAATAGACCCTCCTTGACGATTATACAATGAATTCTACCGCTTAGAGTAGGAACCTTAAAGAGGTGCTAGGTAGATTCTTCAGCCATAATATGCAATGCAGAGTTGTGAGATGCGAAAACTTAGCTTGATATGAAATATATATCCTATTCCTCGACAATTAAAGGAAAATGTTTCTAAGTGTAATGGAACGTATCAGAAGTATTCATAGGCTGATTGGGCCGTGTCTTCTTTTCCTGTCTTAGGCATAAAAACAGGATTCGTGTTAGTAAAAGGATTTATATTTTACAGGATTCGTGTTAATAAAAGGATTTGGCTTAATAAAAGAGATGTACATGAAATTCTAAGAAGAAATGCAAAGTAGGCTAATAAACATCTCATTCCCCTGATGGCTCATGGATTTACGATCACCTTATTACGCTCATCAAAAAAGTCAAGAGTATGCAGAAATGAGGAGGGTTATTGTGTCGCTTAACCCTAATGCCCGAAAAAGCCAATAGGGTAACTGCCAAGTTAGCAGCATTCCTTAATCACATTCCATAGGTACTGACTCCTTCCCCTAGAAGAAGATGTTATTGTCAGGCGATTCATTGCTTTGGGTATTTTTGAGCAAGAAAAAATAGATGTGTTCTCAGTGTGCTTTTTCCCTTAAGCACCTCTTATATCAAAGAGAGCCAAGAGGGGCGATGTTCAGCGTTGACGCTTTCTCAAAATTCCTCTTTCAAGAAGAGAACAGATGCGAGCACTGGATTCTGCAGAAAAGCGCTCTCATTTGAATGAGGGAGTATATCAGATTAATGAAAATCAGCAGTGTCCATGCAATTACCTTGACTTATCAAGACTCTGACAGTTTTAAAGTGATTTGGCCTCATGCACGCTGATCACATGTGATTCTCGAAAAAAAAGGGTGGTGCAGCATCGTCTTAAATTGTATATGTACAAGACTGTCACCCTATTCACGTGACTCTGCGGGCAAACTGTAGAACGTCGTAGAAGATCTACGACCAAAATCACTTACTTTTCTCCTCACCAGGGAGATGGGAAAGGCTTCTATAATCTATTCTAGTAAAAGGGAGAGATTTTGTAGTCAAATGCTCAGGTAAGCAAAACGGACAGAATAGAACAGAAAGTCGTCCCTCAAGATACGCGTATGTCGCTTCTTCATCTGTGTGGTATGAATGATTCACCGCAGACGTAATAAAGTGTCAAAAGGTCAGGAGACAGTACAATGGTAGATCCGATCTTCTGATTTTCACTTAAGGAAGCCTCAGACGTAGTACGCACACGCACGAATGGATTCGCTGGATCATGACTGCAAAGAGGAGATAAGCAGAAGGGATTGAAAATATAGATCAGAAACGTCTCCATGAAGATCCGCGGTTCCTCCTTGTTTCATGAATCATTTCTATGGTCTGACGATTAAACCCGGACGTAGAGCAGTATTAACAGTAAAAGGGTCTGCACTGCGTACAATGGTGGACCTGATCTTTCGACACTCACACATCGAAGCTGAAGGAGTCGTGCGCAGATGCATACATGGTATAACTGAATTGTGCCGAATCATCTGCAGTATTCAGGTAACGTTCTCTGTAATAAAAAAGAAAGTCAATCCAGACTTCATCTGCCTCGATCCTTCAAGAGTGACAATAATTGATCAATGGGTAAGAGACAAAAATGTCAATTCAGACTTCTTCTGCCTATAAAAGATTAAAATTGACCGTGAGCAGCTTTAAAGGGGTCGAAAAAGTATTTCATCTGCTCATCTGTGATTGTTCACGAAGCACCTGCGGGGAGCAAGGGTGTGGAGTTAGGCTTCAGGTCAGTCTGGCAGGGCTTCTTGGTGAAGACCGCGATGGATTAGAACCATCCATGGGTGGCAGCTTCTTTTAGACCTCCTCTCCTTTTCTCTGTGTACGCCTCGAATCTAGCGAATCTAGACTCCAAGAGACTGGATACATGGCAGAGTTTGAACTTCATTTTCTTTGGATTCATACTTTGCAGAGATTTCAATATGGTGAAAGACCTATCGAATAGATGGGAGTCATGGGACCAAAGAGGGAGGATCATTGATGATCAGGGGAAATTTGTGTGGGGCCAAGTCAAGCTTCATCACGATCTACTGGAAGTCAAAGATGTAGGTGGCTTTTCTTGGTCGAACACCAGTCAAAGGCTGAATTGCATAAAGCTAGACTTGGAAAAAGATATATTCCTCAAAATTTCATTGACATTTTGGGCTCCTCTTCCTGGTCACATTATTACAAGGTCCTTGTCGTGC
>CM035414.1:105886424-105928924 GCA_020310875.1 Ceratopteris richardii
TCGCTCACTGTACCCAATGAAAATGTAATGCTTAAGTCGATCATCATCATGGCCTTGGATATAGGCATCACTACCAAAGATGCGGAAATAGCTTACACTCGGCTTCTTTTGAAAGTAAGCCTTAAATGGTTTTTTGTTCTTCAAAACATCTGAAACACCTTTGTTCTGTATGTGTACTGTTGTCTGCACTGCTTCACCCCAATAGTTTAGTGGAAGTTGCTTTTGTCTAAGCATAACTTTAGCCATTTGGATCACACTCCGACTCTTTTGTAATGCAATACCTGGTTGAGTATCTTGATTGGCTTGATACTTGATTCCATGTTGCTTCAAGTACTTGGAGAAGTTTGGGTTGACAAAGCTACTATCTCCATCAGATCGGATGATCTTCAAAGAACTTGGAAAGTCTTCTTCAACTATTTTTGTCCACTCCTTAAACTTGGAAATGGCATCTTCTTTATGCTTGAGTGAATAAACCCATGTGTATCTAGTGAAGTCATCTACAATCAAGAAGAAGTAAATTGACCCACTTAGAGAAGGTGTACTCATAGGTCCACAAATGTCGATATGGACTAATGCTAAGGGTTTATTTGTAGAAATGGATGCTTCTTTAGGCAAAGAGAAAGTTGTTTGCTTGTCACATGCTTTGCAATTCAATTCCACTTGTGCGATCCTGGGTAGACCTTTGACAAGATGATTGGAAGAGATCTTAGCTAAGCAAAAGGTATGTCCAAATCGGCAATGCCATAAGCTAAGTGTTGAATCTTTGGCTATAAGACTTGAAAGCTTGTAGAGACCTTTGTCTTTGTGGCCTTGAGCTATCACTTCATTGGATTCACAATCAATGGCTTGAACTTTCTTGTGATCGAATTGAACCGTCATGTTGCACTTTGTGATGGCTTTGACTGAAAGAAGATTCTTACAGAGGCTTGATACATAAAGAACATCTTTTAGTGATTTGGCCTCACCTTCAAAGTTAGTGACTTGAACTTTCCTCTTCCTTGGATTTCGATGCACTTGTTATCTCCAAGGTAAACTTGTCCTTGATACTCTTCAAACTCATGAAAATCATCTTTGCCATGGCACATGTGGGATGAAGCACCACTATCAAAAATCCATTCTTTCTTGGGAGTGGTTGCCACAAGTGCTTTGTGTGCACTTGTGAGAAATAGGTCTTCAATTGTGCAGTGAGAATGATGTTCACTCTTGGAATTAGACTTAGACTTGTCCTGGTTCTTTTTCTTGAAGCAATATTTTTCAATGTGGCCAGGTTTGCCACAAAAATTACAAGTGAACTTCTTCGATGAATTATGCGATCCTTGCTTAGATCCATTGCTAACATGATGACTTGTGGTTTTGCCTTTATTGAATGGGCCTTTGGCCTTCATGGCAGATTCTTGGGAGGAAGTCGATTTGACTCGCGAGTTGTGAAGGAGCAATAGTCGATGAACCTCCTCCCAAGTTAAGACTTGGGGCGATTATACAAAGTTGTGACAAATGTCTCATATGACTTAGGTAACTTGTTGGGAAGCCTAATGGCCATGTCTTCACTAGAGAGCTGCCTACCACATAGTGCTAATTTACGCTAGTAGTCCTCAAATTGGGCTATGACCTTGGTAATTGTGTCGTGTGGCTGAATGGTCAAATTATGAAACTCGGCCTCTAATGCATATATTTTCGAAGGGTTTTGGTCTTCATACAAAGTGGCTAACATATCCCAAGCATCCTTGGACATCTTACAGGCCGTGATATGTCCTTTCATCAGTTCGTCTCAGGCAAGTAACAACTGACCTAAAGCTCTTTTGTCCTTGATATTCCACACATGCCAATTGTCTAAGTTGGTATCCCTATTGGGTTCGATGTCTAACCCGTCTACTACCTCATGAAGAAGATTCGTGTAGAGATATGCACGCATGATATCTTTCCATAGATTGTAATTTTGTCCATTGAGGCGTTCATCCTTAGGCATAAAAATAGGGGTGAAAGAGGGTAAGAAGTTAGCCATAGATGATGAGCTACGTTCACTTTTGGTCATTACAAAGCTTTGAGGATAAAGTGTTTAGAAACACTATCAAAGATACGTGCCAAAAGTACTGCTTCAAAATAATTCCAAAGCTTAAAATGAACGACTCGATACCAGACTGAAAAACTCCTTGGGGTGGGGGGGGGGCTTAGAGTAGCCCTTCACTTGCACCAAGAATTAGAAGAGACACTTTGGGGGGGCTTAGAATAGCCCTTCACTTGTGCACAGAGAGACACCGTGGAGTGGGGATAGTCGATGCTCAAAGAGAACTTGTGGGTGGGCTTAGACTAGCCTCCAATCCCATAATCATACACACACAATACTTTTTCTTTTATTGTTTGAGTTTACAAGAGAGGGCACTTAGTGCCAAAGTGTGCAAAAGTAGGGTCAAAGGGTAGGGTTCATCCCTTTAGAACATACAAAAGTGACTCCTTTAGTGAGTACAATGAGTGCCAATGTTGGGGTTAAAATTCTTGAGCAAGTACAAAATAACTCTTTACTAAGGAAAAGTATAAAGGTATTTCTTTAGTGCAAAGTATCCCTTTGAGATTTGATGTGCTGAAATGCATGTGCCTCATAGAAGATGAACAATTGAGCTTCACTCTTGATTTGTTCAAATAAAACAAACGTTCTGAATGAACCGGAGATATATGGAGTCATTGAATCTTTGTGAATATGTATACAGTGAATGACACATAATCACACGCAAAAGGATGGTGACATCATTAGTGATGTCTCATAATCAGGAAACTCCTCTACATACAGTGCATAACGAGTCAAATCTCTTTTTTTTGGCAAGTGTTTAACTCTTAGTGGTGCCAAAAGTAACAATGCACTGCCCAAAATAGGAAACGCTGACTCTGACTGGATCTCTTCCCCCTGTTCTCCGTCAGAGAAAAATGAGGCACCATTGCTGTCTCTCTGTGAGAGCTGGCGCAGCATGTTGATAGAGGTACTTGGCTGCAAAATCCTGAGTGTTGTCACAGTGTGTCTCTCTCTCTTTCTCTCTCTGGCGCACACAGTAGTATTAGCTAAACGATGGGGCTGTTTTGACGCTAGCGTGCTCAGCCACTTGTCCGTCTTCTGGTCCGCACTATTCTATCTCATGCTCCAGCTCCAAGTCTCACACGTGCTTGATAGAGGACAATCAGATCCTACGCTGCTTGGAGCTCACTATCGGACGACAATGATCCAGATCATGGCAAATGTCGCACTGAAGCAGTTGCGATGTTGTCTAGTGTCGACTCTGTCGAGGTTCTATCTCGATGCAAATGTGGGCAATGTAGAGGTAGAAATGGGCTTGTGGAAGCGCTACGTGCAGTGGGACATAAATTATGAAGATCTTGCTTTACAACTCGTGATGCTTCACCTCTTGAGATTATGGATAGGGCTCTTGCGATGTTCCAATCTGACATTTTCATTGCCATTGCTTGCAGTGGTGCAGAGGATGTGGCGTTGATCAAGTATGCCAAACTCATTGGCAGACCATTTCGAGTCTTCATTCTGGACATGGGCGGCTTAATCCTGAGACCTATAGTTCTTTGATGAAGCTCCAAGCTTGTCTCTCTTGTTTAACGCACGCTGCTCACTCCCCTTCTCTCCTCGTTCTGTCGGTGTTGCTCTACAGTGTTCCTCCTCACTCCTGTTCTCTGCTTTTAGATTGGAACTTCGCTCTTTCGCTGTGCACAACTAAGCACCTGATGCTTTGGCAACTTAGTCTTTTTGTTGTGCTCAGTGGTAGATAGCCATAGCAAGGGAGTACAGGGACATTGGTGATGCCACAGGAGATCCTTCAGTGTTGTTGCCACTTCTTTGTATGCTACATATGCTATACACAACACCTAAGAATGGTGTGATAAGTTGAAGATGCTCCACGTTGATGAAGAAGGCGCTCTTAAATAAGAACCAATAAAAAAACACTTCATATGAAGATTCTGCTACCGCCACCTTGAAGAAGTAACACTATGAGAGAGAGGGTAGTACATCAGCAGATAGGACTTGAAAACAAATCTGATGTTGGTTAAAACTTTTGAAGCTCGAAAAATAATGAAGTTATTGTATTATCATTGTTAAAAAAAAAACAAATTGTTATGAGAGATACGTGCGCAATTGTCTGCCACAAACTTTGAGCACAGTCGCTAAGCAGATGTAGTTGGTATGTCTCACAAAATGCTACCAACAAAGATGCTAGAATTGCAAGAGAGGTACGAGACACCATGCAAAGCCACCAAAAAATTACAAAGTCCTCGTACTACAATGAGGAAAGAAGTGGTTAAAACCACTTTAAAGATAGAGATGCTATCAACTCACAAAATGACTAGGTGGAATACAAATGATACATTGCCACAATGAGGGTGGGTGGGAGGGATAGATGAAAGAAAGGGTGGGAGGGTGGGCGAATGGGCAAAATGAGGCCCCAAAAATTGATGGCAAAAGGGTTCTCTCACTGAGGAGAAAGCACACCACCAAAGTAAAGCACCACCACCACCAAAATCACCGCCAAATGCACCATCAAGACCTCCACCTAGCAGACACATAAATTGAAATAAATATCTTATGTTTTATTTACATGATTTTTTTCTATAGTGAGCATGATGAGAGGGATAAAAAATACGTACTTAGTTCAGTTGAGAGAGAGTTGGGATAGGATGCTCGCATAAGTGGTGTCTAAAAGAGATGCGGACACTTATGGCTCATTGTCACGATAATGCACGGTACGCATTGCTTTTATGTATATATATGTGTGGATATGAGTATGTGTGTTTATGTATGTATGTATGTATATGAGAGAGAGAGAGAGAGAAAAGAGTGAGACTAGAGGTACAAATACACGCATACACACACATATACATTATACATGCACATTTACACTCATATACACATACATGCACATTTATACATACACACATACTTGCATATTTTTACACACACATACACATGCATGCAGTTACACACATATAATGAATACACACATAGGCACATACACAAACTCACATACACATACACATACATAATCATATGTACACACACATAGACTCACATAATCATATTTACATGCATATATACATATATACATGCATACACACACACACACACAACACATGCGTACACACATATAGATACACATACATACACACACATGCATATGCAAATATAGATACACATACATACACAGACATGCATATATATATATATATATATATATATATATATATATATATATATATATATATATATATATATATATATATATATATATATTAGAGTATATATATCTCATTTAATAACAATACACACACATATATACATATACATACATACACACACACACACACACACACACATATATATATATATATATATATATATATATATATATATATATATATATATATATATATATATATATATATATATATATATATATATATATATATATATATATGTATGTATGTTTGTATGTATGTATGTATGTATGTATGTATGTAGGTAGGTATACTGATATATCTATGTGTGTGTGTGTGTATATATATATATATATATATATATATATATATATATATATATATCCTAATTCAAAAATCCTATTATAAATATTCAAATTCAGAAATCCTATTTCAAAAATCCTAATTTGAAAACACTAATTTTGATATTAGGGTTTTAAAACCCCTAATTTAGAAACTCTAATTCAACCTTTTATCCATATGATTGAAGTATATGTACACATTGCATCTATTCCTCCGACGTCCTACTAGAGAGATGTCTCTCCTCCCAGCCTTATGCCTCTATATATAGTTACTCAAATCATGAGGATCATAATATATATAAAGATATATACACATCATGTAGATACACATACATAGATATAAAATGGAGTACTAGATACATTATGCATCACACATATATGCCTAAATGCACACATAAATATATATACATGCATACATATTTACATGTACACATTTACACATCGACACATATACATATATACATGTACACATCACATATACATGCCTACATGCACGCATGTATACTTATACATGCATACACAATTATAAACACTTGCATATATTACATGAATACATGAATATTCTACACAAATGCATATGCATATATGCACATATGCATACTAACACATGTATACATATATCACGCACATGCACACACATACATATACATGAAACACATATATATGCATACTAACACATGTATACATATAATACACATGAATACACACACATATGCATACATACATGAGACAAATTTGCTCCTCAAAGATAAAGGTATATATAAAATAATTAGGCATACCCCCGACCTTCATGTTCTAACTTAAAAGAACATAACTTCATCTCTCTAGTAGGATTCATCGATATTCAAGTTGAATAAAGAATATATTACCTGATATCCATTCAAAAACTTCAAGTTATTGATCGATAACTAGAGTAGAATTTATTATCTAATCTGCTCATATGTTTTCATTATTGCCATCATTTTGATAAGATTTCATTATTGATTTCATTTATTTCTTCTATTGTTAAATTTGTGGTCTCATGAGTCACATCATCTATTGATGGACTAATATCGATTTCGGGTAATTCCTCTTCATCATCAGTAGAATCAGCATGTAGAGTATTATCCTCTTCATCGAAAAGATTAGTATCATTATCACATATAATGATTCTAATTTCTCTTTCAGATGTTGATGTATCAGTATCTGATGGTGAATCATCAAGAGGACTTTCTTTGATCTCTCTAACAATAAATTGTTCAAACAATGACCTACCTATAGGTTGAACATGAATGACTTGCAACCAAGGGTGAGCATCTAGATTTTTATAAAAAAATGCTTGTTCAATATGCCTAGGAAGAATATATGGTTCTTTAATATATCACATTACCGTGAAAGAATCAATTGTGCAAAACCCAGATAATTCCTTTCTTAATGTGGAATTACTTCCTTTATACTCAGCTCGAAACTAGTCAACCTTCAAAATGACCTATCAAAATATATAAAAACCAAAACCCATTATTAGGTGCTTTAAAAAATAACTAACTCTATCATAAAAAATATAAACTTTTTTCTACCTGTTTGAATGTACGAAATGCTATTTCGTAGATACCAACAACAGTTCCCACGTAACCAAGTTCGCCATCTATAAGGTTTGTGTCTTTTGAGCTAGCACGTGATAGTTTCTTGAAAGAAGCAACAATTCTAGAATCCTCTGTTTTACGTAAAGAATCAATGGCTTTGATTCTAATATGTTGTCCAAAAGCCCACATATTAGTGAACATTTGAGCCTACAAAATAAATTAAATTAGTAAATAGAAGCTAATATACAAACTATCATCAACTCTCTCTGCTCATCCGAGATTTCTTCATTATTTGAATTGGCGCGTTGCAAAGGACTATATAGCCAATCCGTGAAAGAAGATATATTTGTAATCTCATTATTATCGAGATTACGTCTATATATTTTGTTTCTTCGTCTTTTACTTCAGAGATTTCGAAGTTCCTATTCGTACTTGCTAAGGAATGCTTGCATGCATTCGTTATTATATGCTACAAAAGTAGAAACATCATTTTTTTCTTGAAATGTAAAGAAGGTGAAACTCCCTTACCTGATAATACCTCATCTGTTATTTTTGAAGAAGACTTGTTGGTCCATGCACGTGGAGCTTCTTCATGAACTCTTTCAAGATGCTCACTAACATAATACATGCACTCTTCAAGCATCCAACCCTTTGCCATGGATCCTTCTGGTTTCGCTCTTTGTCACACATAACCTTTTAATATTCCTATAAATCGCTCAACCCAAAACATCCATCGAGTGTTGATAACACGTGCAAGCTCTATTTCATCTACAAGATGGACTAATAAATGAACCTAAAGATCAAAAAATGAAGTAGAAAGCCCTTTTCTCCATCAAACATAGTAGCTCTTTGCATTCATGTTTTTTTTTGTGGGATCGAGTTTTTGTCAATCTCTTTTGATGTAATCCACCTATACATATCATTAAAAAAAATATAAAGAAGTGAATTCAAAAATAAAAGACATCAAATACTCATATATATTAAATATAAAAGTATCATAATTACCTTATAAGCGATCCAAGACGATAGATCACATCTCATACTCCTTTCGGTGTACATCCATCGATATGCAAAGGTAAAATATGTTTCAAAAAGTTATGCCAGTCATGGGTCTTTAACCCAAATAAGCTCTTATCATCCATAGTAAACATGTTTTGGAAAGATGCTCCATATCCTGTGGGAGTCCGAATCAATTGAATCCTATTGTTGATAGTCCGTATCTCTTTTGTTGTAAGTACCCAAGGAGAAGGTGCATAAGTCGTTTCCTATCGATGTCTATCAAAAACTGGCCATAACTTTGGTTTTGAGTTTTGATCTTTCAAATCATTCCTTGATGCTATGGTATCTTTTAGTCCAAGAAGATGTTGCCATAGTGAATAACCAATATTATTGAATATATGCATAGGATCAAGAAGATGACATACTTTTAAATCTTTCCAATACTCCAAAGAATACCATATTGATATGTTCTCTGCGACCGTCAATTTTCTTTTGCCTCTCTTCACATACTCATTATCTTCATCATCACTGAAGATTTCTGATTCTCGATCTATCAGAGGTCCATCTGTCCATTTTTTATACCAATCCATAGGCGTCATAGGTTTTGGACACAACTTGTTTCAAGCTTTCCATTAAAATGTATCGCTTCTCTTTTAGATCTTAATGGATGATCATCAGGCAAGAATTGTCGATGTCGAAGATAAATATTTTTGTTGAGATTATTACTATAGATTGAGCTCAACCAATCACCACAATATGGACAAGCTTTATAACCCTTAGTAGATATTCCTGCATCATGAAAACGATAAAAATATAATTAGACTAAATCACATTTATTTGTATGCATATTGAATAAAAAAATTACATCAATACTTGAACAAACACCATATCTTGGAAAATCGTGAATAGTCCAAGCCATAATACCACAAACCGTAATATGTCTTTCATTGATGCTTTTCGATACATCAATGGCATTAATACCTCTCCATAACTCTTGGAGATCGTCAATGAGAGGAGGAAGATATATTTTCATATCTTTAACTTGTCTTTTTCCTGGGATTGAAAGTGAAAGCATTGAATGTTCCTTTTTAATGCTAAGATATGGCGAAAGATTGTAGTTTATGACTACCACTGGCCATGTTGACCATTTACTAGATTTCATGGAGAATGGATTAACCCCATCTAATGCAACTCCTAACTATAGATTCTGTGGATTTTGTGCGAATTGAGGCCATGTAGAATCAATATTCTTAAAAGTAATACTATCATGAGGAATTCTGATTATTCCATTAGTACTTTTATGATCATGTCCCCATGTCAAAAGCTTTGATAATTCGGGGCTTTGCAACATATGTCTAATCCGTGGAGCCAATGGAAAATGTCTCAATACCTTTTTTGGATTTTACCTTCTTCATCCTTATCTCGAGGAGATTGACATTTGGGACATGTCAAAGAGCTTGCATATTCACCTCTATATAAAATGCAATCGTTAGGACATGCATGTATACATTGATAATCTATACCAAGAATGTTGATTATCTTCTTCATTTCATCCTGTGAAGTAGCAAGAATATTCTGACTTGGTAAAAACTTTTCAGATAATAATCTATAAGTTCATTAAAAAAAAACATATTATTAAAAATAAATTAATAAATATACATATATATATATATATATATATATATATATGCATATAATTTTATATATGTGTATGCTAATGTGTATGTGTATGTGGATGTGTATATGCATGTGCATGCATATATATATGTGTATGCGTAAATGTATGTATGTGTGTATATGTGTTTTATAGGCGTATATGTATGTATATATATGTATGCATATGTGTATCCATATATGTATGTGTATGTGTATATATATATATGTGTATGTATGCATGTATGTGTATGTATGTATGAATGTGTATGTATGTATGTATATGTATATATGCATGTGTAGCTGCGTGCATGTGTAGCTGCATATATTTGATTTCGTTTTTTTTTTTGGTATATTGTGGTTTGCAGAATTTGATATCTAGAACACTGAATCGTTTGGTTGTCTTGCATTTTGTAGTCAATCTATTACTTACCTTGATAACTAAGACTTACATATTTTTTTACAAGGATTAAGTATCATCTAACTATGGAGGTATTAGGTTGTTTGAAAATAAGACAAGCAAATTTCTCTCGACGATTTTGGAAAATGTATGAATAATTCTAAATTATGGGTAGACATGAAGTGTTCATTCAATGCAAGTTCTTATTCTTACCGTAGCTAAGGTAAAAACAAAAACCTACACTGAATGAACTCTTTGTGTCTGCCCGTCCTTTAAAATTATTCTTCCATCCTTCAAATTCTTCGAGGTAAATTTACTTCGCCTATTTTTCAAACGACTTAATACCTCCATTGCTAACTCATTCTTAATGTTTGTATGCAAAGTTCATAAAAGAGATAGCAGCGTAGGTATTAGATCGACTAGAATAGGAGAAGCAGATGTGTCAAGAAGATTCTAAAGGTTGGGTGGACAATTCAAAAGGTTAGATGCACAAAATATCTTCATTTGATGCATGTATGTATAATTTGACTTTACTCTCATAACATGTGTATATGTATGTTTATGTGTATATATATGTTTATGTATGTATGTGTATGTATGCATGTGTAGCCGTGTATATTTGATTTCAATTCTGATTTTCTTTTTTTTTATTGTGGTTTGTAGACTTTCATATAGATATCTAGACCACTGAATCCTCTGGTTGTCTCCCATTTTATAGTCAATCTATTACCTGCCTCGCTAACTAAGGCTTACATATTTGTTTACAAATATAAAGTATCAGTTAGCTATGGAGGTATTAGGTCATTTGGAAAATAGGAGGACCAAATTTATCTCGAAGATTTTTAAAGATGCATGAATAGTTTTAAAGGATGGGCAGACAGAAAGTGTCCATTCAATGCAAGTTCTTGTTCTTACCTTAGCTAAAGTAAGAATAAAAAACCTGCATTGAATGGACACTTTCTTTCCGCCCATCCTTTAAAATTATTTTTCCATCCTTCAAAATCTTCGAGATAAATTTGGTCCTCCCATTTTCCTAACGACCTAATACCTCCATAGCTAACTGATACTTAATATTTGTATGCAAAGTTCTTAAAAGAGTTAGCAACACAACTATTAGGTCGACTAGAATAGGAGAAATAGATGTGTCAGGAAGATTCTAAAGGTTGGGTGGACAATTCTAAAGGCTAGATGGACAAGACATCTTCATTTGATACAGGTATGTATAATTTGACCTTACTCTCATAACATGTGTATGTGTGTATATGTGTGTGTATGTTTATATGTGTGTATGCATTCATGTATAATTATGTGTATGTCTATATATGCATGTATTTATATGTATATATTTATGCATATATATATATATATATATATATATATATATATATATATATATATATATATATATATATATAAAGAGATAGAAAATTGAAAATTATACCTTAATAGTGTCGAAACAGATACATTACTCCAATGAGCTCGTACTTAGTTGTGTCAAACGACTTCCTTCATATACATGCTTTAGACATTCCTCTCGAACATATTTCTCATTTTTAGAAATATCAATGCTCTCACTGTCATTTTGATACCAATCCTCAATAAAATATGTGATGGCATCATCTTCATCATTGTCTCATAAATCTTGTACTTTATCTTCTTTTGAATATAGATCTTTCAACCTTGCATATTTCACAGGATCACTTTTGCGTAGCCTCTTCATAGAAGCCTCTAATAAATGAGGTCTTACTAGAAATTGTGAATGGTGTGGAGGAATATCATCAACATCATACGTTGGAATCTACACACATGAATAAAAATCATTAGTATTTCATAAATGAATAAAAATTAAACTTTAAACATAAAATTAAATATATAAGTTATTAAATACGGATAGAAAATTTTCATTCTCTCTCTAGCTAAAAGGTGCTCTTGGAGGTCTATGCCATCCATAATTCACTAATAATTCATCACCAGCATGTAATGTAGTAATAACATTGACAACTATGTATCTTGATACATCTCTACTCATGTATGGTGATTCATGACTATTTTCACACTCCTCAAATGTGCAATTAGTCCTTGAACTATTATGTAACTCTCGACTACTATTTATTAAAGCTGTTATATTTCCATGCATGTAAGGTCTTCCATGAATATATAATCTTTGATTTTCTGCATGTGAAAGCCCTCTACTAGTAAGGGATGTTGCAATCAAACATATTCCATAAGTACTCATGCTTTGAACATAACATGCAAGTCGATGCCAATCTCCCCATCCATATATAGGACCACAAAATAACATAAGAGTGACTTCAGAGTTCGGAGGCACATACAAATCCTCTACAATAAAGAGACCACAACCAACATTAGTAATAGTGGATGGAGCAATCATATAGCGATTACCCCAAAAGTTGAAAACCTCTCCATCTAAAGCAAGTGGTCCTCTATTCAATCCTCCATATCTTCTTCTATCATATGTTTGTACTAGAGAATGATCACGAGCTAGCAATGAATAATCTCCAACCGTTTCAGTCTCTAAACCAGGAGGTACAGGATTTCTAGAAACCTCTGCTTGTAATTGATGAACAGCAAGTCCATGATGTGTACGAGGTATATTAACATTATGAGAAAAATTATCATCATCATCATCATCGAGCAAGTATTCCTGTATATCAACAGTAATATGATTTTGTATATGGTTTTTAAATAAAATAATGACATTAATTTATAGAAAAAATACATACCCAAGCATTATCACATTGACCAAGTGATGGTGCACGCTCAAAAGTACCATACTCTACCTCATGTTCAATACATTTCAATCGTGGTCTTCGATACGTGCCATAGCAAGAGTTACACCAACATATAATATGCTCTTGATAGTAAAATTCCTCATAATTCCTATCGGAGGACATATGTGAAGTTGTTGCATGGGTAGGAGGAGGTGGAGTGCCCTCTGATTGATCAGAATCTGATTATAACAACAAACAAAAAATATATCACTTATGTATCTATCAAATATATTTAAAATTAAAAGTCTGATATACTTACAATAATAGTCCTTGCACGATTAGGAGATGGTGGTGGAGTTCCATCTGATTGATTGGAATCTACAAATAATGGTATTTGATATTAATAATCTGATTATTTACATACATAAACATTCACATATACATATTTACACATACACACATATTCACATATACACATTTACACATACACACATATACACAAATACACATTATTGTGGGATAAATGCATGTATTTTGTATCAATGAGTGTATATGCATGCATGTGTATGTGTGTATGTGTGTATGTATATATGTGGATATGTATATGTGTGTTTATGTTATATGTATGTATATGTGTATATGTATGCATATATGTATGTGTGTTTATATGTATGTATATGTGGAAAAATCACAAAGGACTGAATCCAATACCTTTATGCAATACCTTTATGCACAAAAACTATACTGAGATTAATTTGACATGAAAATAACACATAAAACGAGCGTAAGTAATTTGATATATAATGTCTGGAACTTTTAGGAGTTAATGGAGACGTTGAAACAAAGAGGAGATAGGGAATACACAAAAACTTCTTCAAATAATATGCATATAAAAACTTACAAAAAACTACATAATAAATAGAGAGAATTCCAATGAGTATTTAATTGTAGAATCTCGACTATATATCAAAGAGATAAATCCGATACACGATATATTAGTGAAAACGCTACAACAACTTGGAGACCCATGTTTATGAGAATTTGCTCCAATAACATGTATAAGTATCTAAAGATTTATTTGACAGTCATATCCACATTCTAATATGAGTGAAACACGTGAATCATGAGATTTTTCCATGCATATCATATGTGAATTTCCTTCATTCCGTAGTTTATATTTTCCTTCTTCAAGCTATTGAAGCCTCCTCCAAGACTTAAAGGTTTCTTGGATAGTTCAAGTATTTATGGCAATGTAGAAATAACATTGAAAAAATCAATGTAAACGAGCCTATGAAAGAGGCCCATAGCTAAACCATAACTATACACATAAATTGTTGTTTCCAACAAAAAAATGATAAGAGTGGTAATGTTTTCATGAATATTGAAATTGAGATCTAGTACATAATACGAAAGGATTTTCCAAACAAGTCACCAAGATTTTAAGTATGACTCTGAACTAAAATCCCAAACAATCCCCATTTCAAAAATAAGGGAGCCCTTAATAATGTAAATTCAAGGAGACTATCATACTCATATGTGTTCTATAATAAATCCCTTGTCTTCCCCAAGTGAGAGATTCTAAAAAATGTAAGAATCCTTTTAATAAGAAATTTGTAAAAAATGTAAAAATCTGCTTAGTAAGAGATTTGTATTAAAGCAAATTACTTGATAGGCCAATGAGCTTACCAACACATGAACGTATCAACACTAGAATATCCACCTAGCATGGTATCAGAGCAGGTTGCCGCTTCATCTAGGGCATCATCGACATCTCTCCGATCATAGATTCTGAATCACACAAAATTTGTGAGCATACTCACGGTGATTAGGAGATCAAAATGGCTTTGCTTTATGGTGCCGATTATCACAATCTTAGCTCATTTTGGCCTCCAAATGCACTATCACAGTGCTTTTGCAGGCAATTTTGTTTTTTTATGCCACAAATATATACAAGTGTCGGTTTGCCAATATAAGCATCTTGAATTCTACTATAGGTTTAGCAAAACTCGACAGGGTAGTTCTATTCAACTTTTTGAGATACAATCATTTTTCTGCATCAGGGTATTTTAGTCAGTGGCCATGGCTAAAAGCAATGATGTATTTTGTATGTTGGCTATTAATGACAAGTTGGATGGTACCGATTACCCATTACGGCCTTATATGATGCATCATGTATTGGTTGCAAAAGGACTGTGGAATCTTGTGTAGGGTGTTGAAAAACATCCTATTACACTTGCAAAAGTAGTTGCTCAAGGTGATACATATGACATTGAAGATGATGAAATTCTTCATGTTCCTGTTTGTGTTGTAGTTCCTATTGCACCTACTATAGAGAAAATTCATTGGGATGGAAAAGATGATCAGGCACATGCATTGATAGCCTTGTCTATCAAACATGCCATTATTCCTCACATTCTCTCTCGCAAAATAGTTGAGGATGTTTGGGATACACTTAGCACTTTATACCACGCAAGGAATGAGGCTCATGTTGCTTACCTCTCAAAACAGTTGGAGAGTGAGCACATGAATGAAGGAGATTCCATGGACAATTTTTTAACAAAGATCAAAGATTTGAAGGAACAGTTGATTTCTGCTGATGAAGTCTTGCCTGGCAGTTCACTTGTGCAGACTGTTCTAAATGGTCTTCCTCATTCATATCAAAGTTTCGCTTCTACTCTTCATTTGATGATGAAAGGCAATCCAAATGCCTTAACATTTGAGGAGTTAGTCTCTATTCTATTGCAAGAAGATGAGTCTAGGCACAACAAGTCCATTATGCATGTTGCATATCAAGCTTTCTTGGCTAGTCAGAATGGCAAAGGAAAATGGAACTCTTCTAGCAGTAAGTAGAAATATGCCAATTCTGCACAATCAAAGAAGGATGACAGAGATGAGAAGAAAATAGAAAAGCAGAAATTGTTTTGCAAATACTATAAATGAAATGATTATGTCATAAAGAATCGTCCAAAACTAGCTATTAAAGAGGCAAGGAAGAAAGAGGTTGGAATGGTTGTTGCAAAGGTCTCTACAACCAAAACAGAGTCTGCTAATCTTGAGCAGAATGAAGAATTGGCATTTACCACTTTTTTTAGTTATGACCCATCTTCTCATGAAGAGTGTATGTCTATAGTAGACTTAGATGTTTGGTACTTTGATAATGGGGCAACCAAACATGTTACCTTGCAGTGTAGTTTCTTCACTTCACTCGAGCTTGCCCCCTATAGGGAATACTATCAAATGCGCTAGCAACTCCTCTTATCCTATCATTGGAGTTGATAAGATCATTTTGACTACCACTGATGGTAGTTCTTTTACATTGTCAGATGCTTTATCAGGGATCAAGAAGAATCTATTATCAATTTTAGCTTTAGCCAAGATTGGCTTGCTTGTGAAATTTGTTGATGATAGATGTACTGTTCATGATCTATCAAATGGCGATGTCATTATTGTTTCTGGCATTTTATGTCATGGGATGTATAAGCTCATAGACTATGAAAAATCTATGAATGATTTAGCATGTGCAGTACATGATTCTCAAGCTATGTTAGATGCAAAGCTTTGGCATGCATGCTTTGGTCATTTGAATTTTGCTAGTTTGCTACACCTATAGAAATCTGAAATGGTGCCCTCTCTGCCCAAACTTGAGGCACCTCGTAAACATGTTTGTGAAGGATACATTTTGGGCAAAATGCAACGTTCCTTGCTCCCAAAAGATGGTTTAGTTCAAGCTACGCAGAAATTGCAGCTTGTTCACAGTGATGTCTGTGCTCCTATGGAGACATCCTCTTTTGGAAACTATCTTTACTTCATGAATTTCATTGATGATTTTTCAAGGCATGCATGGGTATATCCATTGAAGGCAAAGCCGAAAGCGTTTATGTGCTTCAAATAGTTTCTAGTTTTGGCTGAAAATCTATCAGCATGTAAAATGGGCACCCTCTATTCTGATCAAGGGGGGTGATATATGTCTCCTGATTTTAATGCATTTTCTGGCTGAACGAGGGATAAAACATCAGTGTATAGTCCCCTATACACCTCAACAGAATGAAGTTGCTAAACGGAAGAACAAGTCAATCATGGAGATGGTGAGGTGTATGTTCAAGAGCCATGCTTTACCACATAGTTTCTCGGGCTATTATATGTGCATCATATGTACTTAACAGGTGTCCTACTAAAGCACTGCATTCTATCACTCCATGTGAGGCTTTGCATGGTTGTGAGCCATTTGTTGCTCACCTATGTGTTTTGGTTGTTTGGTATATGCATTAGTGCCTGAACAAGAACGCAGAAAATTGGATGATAATGTAGTGAAATGTATTTCTATTGGGTACAGTTCTGAAAGCAAAGGCTATCATCTCTATCATCTTGGTTGGTTGTGATGTTGTTTTTGTGGAAGATGCAGCCATTACTTTCATGTACTAAGGAGACATCTGTTAGCTCCAAAGACATGTATGACACTTTGCTGCCTCTTTTTACAGGTGGATAGTCTAGAGCTGGTCCTAATGAGGCAACTTCTCAACCTTTGTAGGTTTCGTGTGATGATGTAGTTCATTCCATTTTTTATGAAGATTTACATGATGCACTTGTTGATGAGAGAGTTGATATTGAGGCAAAAACTAAGCCAAAATGGTTGGTGCAAACTTTGTGTGACATCAAATTAGATGCACCTCTATCATATCATACTGGTTCTGACTCTCATAGTGCTTCTTTTGCATCAGATGGCTATGTTACGGTTGCCTCTAGTCTCTATGATGAGAATGAGCCTATTTTGTTTGATGAAACACAAAATTGAAAAAAAATTGATGGTTGTTATGCAATGTAAATATGATGATATAATGAAGAATGGTACCTGTTCTTTATGTGACGTGCCTCCTGGCAAGAACGCCATTGGCACTAGTGGGTATACAAGCTGAACCCTAAGCCCGAAGGAACAGTTGACAGGTATAAGGCTATGCTTGTAGCAAAGGGTTATGCTCAGGAAAGAGGCATTGATTTTGATGAGACCTTTGCACCTAAATGGCGAATGACTATTGCTCATAGCATCTGTGTACTTGCAGCTCATCATGATTGGAATGTACATTAGTTGGACATTAAAACTACATTTTGGAATGGTGCCTTGCATGAAGAAGTGTATGTTTTTCAGCCCCATGGCTTTGTGCTGAAAGGGCATGAAAACCAAGTGTGCAGGTTAAAAAAGACATTATATGGTTTGAAGCAAGCACCACGTGTTTGGTATGAAAAGATACATGCCTACCTGATTGCACATGGTTTTGAGAATAGTCCAACTGAGGGCACCTTATATGTTAAGCATGCAAATGATGTGCTTCAGATTATTGTTGTTGATGACATGTTGCTAACTAGTCCTCACACGAAGCATATTGCTTATTTTAATGCTAATTTGCATGCCTCATTTGAGATGTCAGATTTGGGGTGTTTGCATCATTATTTTGGCATTCAATTTATGCAAGTTGATGGTGGAATAGCTTTGTGTCAAACAAAATATATTGACACGTTATTGTAGCATTTTGGCCTTGAAGACTACAAACCTACTTCCACTCCTATGGATACAAGTTTACGATTGAGTCTTCATGATGCTCAAGATGCACTTGATGTTGTTCTCTATCACCAAGATATTGGATGCTTGATTTACTTATGGATTACTTGACCAGATATTCAGTTTGTTGTCTCACAAATGAGCAGGTTTATGCATTGCCAAGGTGTCAAGCATTGGGAGGCGGTTAAGTGCATCTTTCACTACTTGAGTGGTACTCGGCTACTTGGATTTTTTTATCCCAAGAGGGGATCACTATCGCTAGATTTACATGTTTTTTCTAACTCTGACTGGATTGGTTGCTATGACACTCATGTGTCCACTAGTGGCTTTTGCTTCATGCTTGGTAGCTCATGTATATCTTGGTTGAGCAAGAAGCAGCCTACTATGGCGATTTCTCATTGAGATGCTGAGTATAGGGTAGTGTTCACAGTGACTGTTGAGTGTGTGTGGCTCAGACGCCTTATAACTAATTTGGGTGTTGGTCATTCTTCTACCACCACCATCTTCACTGACAGTTAGAGTGCATTGGAAGTTGTGAGGAACCCTGTGTTCCATGCTCGCACTAAGCACATTGAGGTGCACTATCATTATGTCAGGGAGAGGTTCTCTACTAGAGAGATTAGCTTGGCATATGTGCCCACACTGGAGAACATTGTAGACCTTTTCACAAAGGCTCTGCCTAGGGAGAAGTTTGAAGCTTTCTACAAAGATTTGGGCTTAATTCCTTTTGTGGATTGATTCCACATAGCTTGGCACTTCCTTATACATGAGTGACAACTCCTTGTTCACCACATCATCCCTAGGGGGGATTCATTGATATATTTAGGTCGTGATGTGTGTAAACACACTAGGACTACCAAGGCACTTTTTTCCCTCTTTAGGATTCAGTATTGTGTGTTGTGCTCCAAACTCCTTCCTTGTGCTATTCACGTGCTTCCATAGACCTCAAACTCCAACACAAATTTCATCTTCAACTTGCTTGTTCCTTATTTCTCTAGATCATCTTCTCAAAAGTATGTTGAATTGTAGAGGTTGGTTCTCACTCATCCAACATTTGATGCTTATGACTTAGGGCTCATTGGAAAGGTATTAGTCTCAGCATTATGTTCATAGAATCTTGAATCATTTGATTTTATAGATTCAGCAAAATGGAAGTTTTTAGATCTCAGAGTGATTCTCTCCACATCCCTGAACGGTCAAGGAGACACCCAATCAATTTAAACTTATAATTAGAGCCTAGTTTGATTATAAATTTGATTCTTGTGTGTACTAGCTATGCAACCCTATAAGCCACCATTTTGTGACTCCAAAATGATAGATTTTTATCAAATTCCTCAAAATATGTGAATACATTATTTGCATCCTCCAATAAGGTTAAAATGAATAGATTTTGAGAATCATTTCCCTTTACATCATAGGATTTTTTTTCATGGTATGTTCATTTATAAAAATATCACGTGTCTAGTAATTGCATCTAGTCATAAGGTTTAAATATCCTCATTAAAAAATATCATGGGCATATTTGTTGGATCTCTAATGGATCTATTTTGTGAATGCTTAGAGAATTGAAGGTTTGTAGAAATATGTGGTTGAAGATGTTGAAGTTCGGTCTAGCTAACCAGCATAGTAATTGACCTTTAGGTATTGGATAATTTAATATAACTTATAAATTTGGCAATGGTGCAATAAAACACCCTATGAGCTTTGGACGATCATTGAGAAACAATCTATTTGAGATAGATACAATGCACATGAGTAACTAGAAGAAGAACTTACTATTTTGGTTGGAATGTGCAGCTTCAAAAGCTCAAGGCTCTCAACCTGATTACAATTGGCCAAATTCCTCTTAGAGTATGGTGGTTTCTAGCATTGAGTAGCTAATCTGCACAAGAATTAGATTTATAATCAAGCTATGCTCTGATTATAAGTTTAGCATTGATTGGGTGTCTCCTTGACTTTTTTGGGATATGAAGAGAATGACCCCAAGAGTTAAAAACCTCTACTTCTCACATTTTATAAAACCAAATGATTCACCATTTTACACACATAAATTAAACAAAAATATCTTTCCAATGAGCCCTTATTCATAAGAATTGGATCTCTGAGGAGTGAGAACCAACCTCTACAATCTAGAAAACTTTGGAGAAGATGATGTAGAGAAACAAGGAATAAGCAAGTTGAAGATGAAGGCTTGTTGTACATTCATGTAACCATATTATACAAGTTCTTTTGAGTATTTATGTAGACTTCTTGTGGATTCTACTGTTGATATATTTTGGTAGTGATGTGTGTGAAAACACTAGGATCGCTAGGGAAACTTTTCCCCTCTTTAGGAGGTCTTTTTTCTGTTGGAGCAAGTCTATGACAAGCCTGAGTATTGGCTTGAGTCCCACAAAGTCATAGAAGAAGCTTTAAAATGAAGACAATGTAAAGTTCACTTGTGAACTACCTTTTGTAACTTTTTGAAGTTTTACTTGATGTAAAAGTGAAAGAATCTTAAGTGGTTGAGTCCACTTGAACAAAAGAGGAACGAGAAGCCACGAATTTTTGATTGATGGTAGTTGGAGAATCAAATCAATCACTAATAGATTGAAGAGTGATTGAGGGAAGTTAGGCTCCCAAGATCAACTATAAATACATGGCAGTTTTAGTCGTGGTTAAGAGAAGACCTCCAAGAGCTGAGCTTTATGCCATATCAAGGTGTGGTTTCAAGGCACACATATGTATCAGTAAGTCCATTGTATTTTAAAATCAATATACTTCCATTTTCATAATCATTTGAGTTCATATCTTCATGTTCTTTTGAAGTGTACTGTTCACTGCCATATCTCTCAGTTTTCTCAGTCACATTTCAGAGATGATTTCTCTGAGCTTGGTGAATCATTTTCAGTGATTTAATATGGTAAAGTTAGCTATTTGAGTCTATTCTATGCTCACCAATTTTCATTACAATTGAATGTTTCAATATTCAGCTACGATCATTTGAAGTCAACTATGTCACTTGGTTTTCTTCTTCTCTGGAAGCACTCTCTCAAAACAGTCATTTTGTTAGAGTTGTTTCTCAGTGTGTACTTGACCATTTTCTTTGATTTAAAAATTATTAGATTCAACATACTGTCTAGTATATGCATAAAAAAATTCATAATCATTTAATTCTTAAAGCTTGAGATATTTTCATTTTACTGCTCATGGGTCTGAGTATTGTTGCAGCTCGAGAAAATCGGGGTCGTCCTATGACTTGCTAAGTTTGTTTCTCTTTTTGTCATTCATATTTTTTTATCAAATCACTCATGATTGTTAGCTTACTAAGTTTATAAAAGTTCCCCAAAAGGAATTAAGTTAATTGCAGCTATGGCTAGAGAATTCTTCAAAACTTTGGACAGGTGTATGAACATAAATAGCAAGTTTTTGGCTCTTGAATCTACTCCAACTTATGTGTTTTGATTCAACTTTTTGAGAGTGATCTTCCAAGGTACATAGGGTGTCTAATACATCCTTTGGCAAGCTAAAAGGGCCCAACACATATCTTTGGAGTCCATTTGGCTGTTGTAGTGCAAAGTTTTTGCAACACCACTTCATCTTCATTAACTACAAATCAATCTCTTCACAGTGGTATTAGAGCAAGGTTGGACAACATGGCAGATGGATTTCCTTCATCAATTGACAAATTTCATAGAGGTAACTACTCAGCCTGGTCATCAAGGAAGGAATTTATATGGTTATATAGCTGGAGATGAAGTTATGCCAAGTTTCAAGAACAAAAGTCAACCAACACAAGAAGAGCAAGAAAGATTGAGCACATGGTGCTCCAAGGATGCACTTGCAAGGTCTTATCTCCTCAACTCTAGCCACAAGGTAAATTTGATGAGCATTTTTTCTACATAGATTTAGGTTGTTCAAATCATGTGGCAAGAAATGTGGCCCTCCTATCAAATTTAGAAGATCCAAGGAACAAGCACGAGGTACAAACAGGAGATGATACAAGACACCTTGTGGAGAAAATAGGGAATGTCAAAGCACTTGATGGAAACATCAACTTACTCAGTAAGGTACTCTATGTCCCTACCATTACAAAGAATTTGATAAGTGTTCGATAGATAGTAGAGAAAGGGTTGCAAGTCAGGTTCACAAAAGCAGGAGCATTTGTTGAAGATCCAAGTCAAGGATTCAGAAGAATTGCAAAAGGTGAAAAGACAGGTAGATTGTTCACATTTGAATTACAAGACACTAGAAACATTGCTCTCTTTAATTATGGTAGTCAGACACTCATAGAATTGGAAATACGGCACAAAAGGTAAGCACATATTGGTGAACGATCATTAAAGCAAATTTGCAAGGACCAAAGTGTACTTGGACTCCCTAACTTGTCAGAACAACACATGATTTATAAGTATAGTGCATGTCAATTTGGAAAGTCTCACAGGTTACCATTCATGAAGAAAGGATATATGCATGGAGATCTTTTGGAGTCGGTTCATACAGATGTATGGGGACCTATCAAGGATGCTTCAATATCTGGATCAAGGTATTATGTCTCCTTCATTGATGATTGCACTAGGTGGACTATATTATACTTTACGAAAGACAAAGATGAAGTCTTTTCATGCTTCAAAAGATATTTGGCTCTTGTGGAGAATCAAATAGGTAAAACACTAAAAAAGGTCAGATGGAGGGGGAGAATACTTCTCCCATGAATTTGACTCCTTTCTTCAAGAAAGAGGAATCAAAAGAGAGACCACTAAAAGGTACACTGCTGAGCAAAATGGAGTGGCAGAAAGAAGGAATAGGACAATTGTTGAAGCTGCAAGGTCTATGCTAAATGAAAAGTACTTACCTAATTACTTATGGGCTGAGGCTGTATCCACATCCACTTATTTGATTACCAGATTACCTTCAAAATCACTTGATGCCATTACACCATATGAGGCTTGGAATGGAAGAAGACCAAGCTTGGATCATTGTAAGATTTTTGGATGTGTTGCTTTTGCTCATGTTCCTTCACAAGTTAGAGGCAAGATGGATCCCAAAGCAGAAAGGTGTGTATTCATTGGATATGACAACAATCAAAAGGGCTACAAATTATACAACCCAACAACCAAAGGACTCTTGGTGAGAAGAGATGTAGTATTTGATGAGAATAGTTCTTGGTATGAAGATTCATGTAGAAAGGTCAACCTACCTTATGATCTTGAAGAAGATTTTCCAAAACTTGTTAATTCTTCTAAATTTGAAGAGCAAGATACCTCAGAAGACGATGAAGCAACTCAGTATGAAAAAATCAAAATGTGGAAGTCTAAAGGTAAAGCAAAAATGCAAGAATTTGGACAAGAGGCAGAATCATCACATCATGGCCTAAGAAGGTCCATGAGGGAGAAAAGAAAGCCAGAAAGGTATGGGTTTGATAGTTCTCTAGTCACTAAACATTCAATCTATCTAGCACAGAACATAAATCAAGAGGAACCTTCAACATTTGAGGAAGCAAAGAAGAAATCAGAATGGAGGCATGCAATGGAAGAAGAAATTGAAGCTCTTGAGGAGAATAACACTTGGGAATTGGTTCCCAAGTCTCCATCAATGAAAGCAATAGGCTCAAGGTGGATCTACAAATTGAAGAAGAACTCAGATGGCTCCATTAATAGGTATAAGGCAAGGCTTGTGGCAAAAGGCTTTGCACAAACTCAAGGAATTGATTATGAGGAGACCTCTCCTGTGGCAAAGATGCCTACTATTAGGGTTTTGCTTAGTATTGACTCTTCCAAGAATTGGAAGATACTTCAATTGGATGTAAAAAATGCATTTCTTAATGGATGGATAACAGAAGAGGTATATATGGCACAACCACATGGTTTTGAGAATCACATATATTCTGATTATGTGTGTAAACTTAATAAAGCTTTATATGGACTCAAACAAACCCCAAGGGCTTGGAATCACAGGCTTGTATCATTCTTGCAGGACAAAGGATTTCAACCTAGCAAGGCCAATCCATCACTATTCATAAAAAGGAGTAATTCTGAAGTCATCTATTTGTGTGTGTATGTAGATGATATTATAGTTACAGGAAATGATACAGATGGCATGAAGAGAATCAAAGAACAGATGAGAGAAGAGTTCAAGATAAGTGATTTGGGTTCACTTACCTACTTCCTAGGATTGGAAGTTGTCTACAAAGATCATTTTGCATACCACAATAAACAAAAAGAAATTTATGAAGGAAATCAAATATACACACCTACACATACATACATACACATACAAACGTACATATATACACATAAATACACACGTACACATACATATATGCACACACATATGCATACATATCATACACAACATACATAGATACATAACATATACATGTTGAAGATAAATGTACAAGCTCATTTTCACATGAGCTATGCTTGGATAAATTTACCATATATAAAGATAAAGGAAAAGAAGACAAAAGAAAAAAAAAGTCTAGTCAAAATTCATGATGAGTAAAAGATACAATATTTGCCTTGTAGTCAGTGGCATGTAGTGGGCAAAGTGGTGAGTTAAGAAGGAGGCACAAACTTCCTCACATGCTCATTGGTTATAAAAGTGGAGTGGGAGCATGTTCTAAACAAAGAGAGAAAGAGACAAGAGCTCCCAATAGTCAGATCTGGTCATTTTGTCATTTTGTCTTCCCATAGACTCCTTCTAGCCGCACTTCATTTTGTACATAGCTTTGTTGTGAAGCTCATATCTCAGTGTATATGTAACCATTTATTACGTTTAAACACTAATTTGAAAGCTTATCTTGTATACTTTCTCTATGTCAAATATCTCCTTCAAAGCTTATACATCCTATGAGATATCAGTCAAAGAGTGAAGTCCAGTTTTTCAGCATACCTATGTAGATAGGTAGTCTATTTTGGTCGGCTAACTTTCCCAAACAAAATGTATCCAAATTGCTTGATTTTTGGCTTGTTGGAAAGCTATTGCATCTAATTTATCTCTCTCAAATATCTCATTCAAAAATTTTATATTATGTGAGATATCTATTAGAAAGTGAAGTCTATTTTTTTAGTATACTTGTGTGCTCAAGTGGTCTATTTTGGTTAGTTGAGTTTCCTGACCAAAACTCATCCAAATTACTTGATTTTGAGCTTGTTGAAAAGGTATTTGTGTGGACTTTGTCTATTGCAAATATCTTCCTCAAAGGATATATATTCAAGGATTTATTAGTTCGAGAGTGAAGTTTAGGTCTTCAACATACTTGTGTGGATAGGTAGTTGATCTTTGTTAGTTGTTTTTCCTATTCAAAACTTGTCCAAATTAAGTTATTTATAGCTTGTTAGAAATTTCTCTTTGTCTAATTTTATTTAACAAAAGCACAAGTCCATTTGAGTTTTGTATTGAGAGTAACAAGCTATCTAATATGTAGCTATTTGTCCATGTGCTGGACATACAAGGGTTCACTACACATTTTTGTTGTGCATAGGAGAACTCATTCTCCATAGTCGGTATTAGAGAAAACTTGGTGCTGAAGCTTCATCATCAAAGCTGGAGTTAAAGCAAAGCAAAAGAGGAGATACAAAAAAAGGGGGAGCTTCACAAACACAAGAGCAAAGGACAATATAACTATTCGAGGTAACTCTCAAACTTTTTGATAGTCTTCAATGGCTGACTTGGGTCAACAAGTAGAGAAATTGGATAAGGATAACTATCCTGTGTGGAAGTTTAGAATGACCAAATATCTAATGGGCAAAGGCTTGTGGGGTATTGTGAGTGGCGATGATACTCAACCTCAAATCAATCAAACTATGGCCACTGAAGTCCAAAGGAGGCAAGCAAAAGAATGGGAAGAGAGGAATAGGAGAGTCATGTTCCTCATTTCACAAGTCATTACTAATGCCATGGTAGGGCATATTCAACATCTAGAGAAAGCTAAGGATGCTTGGGAAGCTCTTGAAAGGATGTATTCAACAAATATCAAAGCTAGGAAACTTCAACTCAAGAATGAGTTGAACACAATCAAGAAAGGTTCGATTCAATCCATGCTGAATATACTTTGAAGATTAAGGAGCTAAGTGATGCTTTAGCTTCTATTGGCACAATGGTTGAAGATGAAGATCTTGCGTTTTATACTCTCAATGGATTGAGAGAAGATGAAAGATGGAAGCATTTTATAACTTCCATTAACTTAAAAGATATCCAGGTTTTGAACAACTAATCCCTCATCTTGTTGTGGAATCAATGTCAATTTGGTCCAACATTATCTTCATTAGAAGTGTTTTTCTCTTGAAATTTCACATGAGCTACCAGCTTATGTAAGTTTCTCTTTAGTCCTACTTCAAGGAAAAGGCATTGGGTGCCTTGGATAGGACATCACCCTTTCAAAGGGACCGCCCGGGTTCAAGTCTTGTCAACAGCGTTCCAAACCTTTTGAGCATACACACTTAATTAATTAAGATGATAAGTGAGAGATAGAAAGAAAGAGATCTTGAGGCAAGGATAGGGAACATAAGCTAGATGCTTACTCACTAAAAAATAGATGTCCAAATTACAACACTTGTCATAGAAGAGCTTAGCTTTGGTGGCTTCAAAGGAAAGGACAGCCACAACCAAATGTTATATGCAGGTCGGGGTAAAAGAAAGAACTCAAGAGGAGGCTCAAGAGGAAAAGGAAGAGGTCATAACAACTCCAACTACAATCAAAACAATTCGGAAGACAACAAGGATGCATAAAATGGCAACACACAAGGAAGAGGTCGAGGTAGAAGTAGAGGAAGAGGCCGAGGCTCCTACAATTCTCATAAAGGTATAACATGCTATCATTGTGGTAAAGTAGGACACTATACTAGTGATTGTTGGTTGAAGAATGGAAGACCAAATGGAGCCAATCTAAGGAGCCAAAGCAACTATGCAAGCACCTCAAGTGAAGGAAGCAAGAACACATTACTTGCAAAGAGGAGGCTCAAGAGGAAAAGGTTGTGTTGAAACAGGTGATGATACTCAACACATGATTGAACATATTGGAGATATAAGGCTTGGAGATACAAGCAGCGCAAAGGTACTATCTAATGTTCTTCATGTTCCTACAATTTCAACGAACTTGATTTCAATAGGACAAATGGTAGAGAAGGGTTATCATGTCATATTCAATGAGAATGGGTGTTTCATAAAGAATCCAAAGGAAGGCTTCAAGATCATTGCTCGAGGTAGAAGAGAAGGAAGGATGTTCACTTTGGATGTCCAACATCCACATGGAAAGGTCATGTACATTCAATGTGGGAACAAGAAGATTTCAAAGATGGACTTATGGCACAAAAGAATAGGACACATCAACATTCCAAAGCTGAAGGACATGAGCAAACATGAAGTGGTAAGAGGTCTTCCAAAATTTAATAGCATTGGACTACATGAGTTATGTGAAGCTTGTCAACTAGGAAAGTAAACGAGGCAGCCATTCAAGAGGAGAAATTATGTGGCCCCAAATGTCTTGGACTGGATACATACAGATGTATGGGGACCCACCCAAGAGGCATCAATGGCTCGCAATAGATTTTTTGTCACCTTAATTGATGATCACTGAAGAAAGGTATAGCTGTTTTGTATGAAGCAAAAATCAGAGGTATTTTCTATATTCAAAAGACTCAAAGTTGAAGGTGAAAAAGAAATAGGAAGGTCTATCAAAACCTTAAGGTCCGATGGTGGAGGAGAATACTTCTCCAAAGAATTTTCAGATTTTCTACAAGAGAATGGGATCAAAAGGCACTTTATTTGTAGGTATACACCACAACAAAATGGAGTAGCTGAGAGGAAAAATAGGCAAATTGCTAAAATTGCAAGATGCATGCTCAATGAGATGAAGGTACCATTGTACTGTTGAGTTGAAGCTACCACAACCGCCATTTACTTGATGAATAGGTGCACAACATTGGGAATACATCACTTGACTCTGGAGGAGGTACATTCCAGTAAGAAACCTGATCTTACACACCTCAAAGTGTTTGGATGTGTTTGCTTTGTTCACATTCCAGAAGAAGTTAGAACAAAGATGGAACCAAGGTCAAAAAAATGCATTTTCATCGGCTACTAGACGAAGCAAAAAGGACACAAGTGTTACAACCCTAGAACAAAGGAAGTAAGAGTCTCACGAGATATGGTCTTTGATGAACTAAGACCATGGTATGAAGATAAAGGAAAGGAAAAGATTCTTGAAGAAGATTGTGATGATTATGCAGGAACAAATCAAAGAGAAGTTCTTCTTTGTCTCCAAATTCAGATCATAGTAGATCCCAAGAAGCAAGTGCCACTCCAAACTATGAGATAGATCCAAGTGAAGAAGAATATGAAGAGGTAATCACTCTGAAGGTAAAGCTGAATAGGTTAAAGAAGAAACTTTCTAAAGGCAATGAAATAGATCTTCAAGGACAAGGTATCCAACTCCAAGGTTGAGTTATGATAGTTTCATGGCAAAACATTTTGCATACATGATGCGCCAGGTTATCATAGACAAAGAGCCTGAGACATATGAAGAAGCTTGCACACAAAAGGAATGGAAGCAAGCTATGAAAGAGGAGATCAAAGCTCTCAAAGATAATCACACATGGGAGCTAGTGCCAAAGAAAGAAGGTATGAAGATTGTTCCAAACAAATGGGTGTTTAAAGTAAAGAGGAATGTTCATGGTTCACTAGCTAGATATAAAGCTACATTAGTTATCAAAGGAATTAAACAAACACAAGGCATAGATTATGATGAAGTTTTCAGCCCTGCTGCAAATACGGGAACAATCAGAACATTAATAGCGATTGGTGCTTCAAGGAGATGGCCATTATATCAAGTCGACATCAAAAATGCTTTTCTCACTGGAGAACTACAAGAAGAGGTATACATGAGTCAACCGGTTGGATTTGAAGATGAAAACCATCCAGACTTTATTTGCAGGTTGAAAAAGGCACTTTATGACTTGATCAAGCACCAAGAGCATGGAATCTGAGATTGGTAGAATATCTAAGTAAGTGTGGATACAAACCAAGTAGTGTAGATCCTTCATTGTACATGAACAAGGAAGAAAATAGAGAGGTATATATTTGCATATACGTTGATGACCTCATCATAATAGGAAATGATGTTACAAGGGTTAAAGATATTAAAAGGAATCTTGGTAAGGAGTTTAAAATTTTAAATCTTGGAGAGCTGAAATATTTTTTAGGAATTGAAGTTGTTTATGGAAAAAATGGCATCTCAAATATGTCCTTCAAACCTTATATATTCTGTGAGATATCAGTCAAAGATGAAAGTCTAGTTTTTCAGCATACCTATGTAGACAGGTAGTTTATTTTGGTCGGTTAAGTTTCCCAACCTAAATGTATCCAAATTGCTTGATTTTGGCTTGTTGGAAAGCTCTTTGCATCTACTTTATCTTTCTCAAATATCTCATTCAGAGAATTTATATTTTGTGAGATATCTATTAGATAGTGAAGTCCAGTTTTTTAGTATACTTATGTGCGCAGTGGTCTATTTTGGTCAGTTGAGTCTCCCGACCAAAACTCATCCAAATTACTTGATTTTTAGCTTGTTGGAAAGCTATTTGTACTTTCTCTATCCCAAATACATTCCTCAAATGATATATATTCAAGGAGTTATCAGTCTGAGAGTGAAGTTTAGTTCTTCAACATACTTGTGTGGATAGGTAGTTGATCTTTGTTAGTTGTGTTCCCTAGTCAAAACTTGTCCAAATTAAGTTATTTATAGCTTGTTAGAAAGCTCTCTTTGTCTACTTTGATTGACCAAAGGCACAAGTCCATTTGAGTTTTTTTATTGAGAGCAGCAAGCTATCTAATGTGCAACTATTTGTTCAAGTGCTGGACATACAAGGGTTCACTACACATTTTCGTCGCGCATAGGAGAACTCATTCTCCAAAATACACACATACATACACATACACATATACATACACATATGCATACACGTACACGTACACATACACATACACATACACATACACATACACATACACATACACATACACATACACATACACATACACACACATACACATACACATACACATACACATACACATACTTATACGCATACGCATATGCATACACATACACATACACATGCACACATACACAGACACATACACATACACAGACACATACACAGACACATACACATACACAGACACATACACATACACAAACACATACACATACACAAACACATACACATACACAAACACATACACATACACATACACATACACATACACATACACATACACATACACATACACATACACATACACATACACATACACATACACATACACATACACATACACATACACATACACATACACATACACATACACATACACATACACATACACATACACATACACATACACATACACATACACATACACATACACATACACATACACATACACATACACATACACATACACATACACATACACATACACATACACATACACATACACATACACACACATACACATACACACACAGAGACATACACATACACACACAGAGATATACACATACACATACACACACAGAGACATACGCATACGCATACGCATACGCATACGCATACGCATACGCATACGCATACGCATACGCATACGCATACGCATACGCATACGCATACGCATACGCATACGCATACGCATACGCATACGCATACGCATACGCATACGCATACGCATACGCATACGCATACGCATACGCATACGCATACGCATACGCATACGCATACGCATACGCATACGCATACGCATACGCGCATGCGCATGCATATACGCATACGCATACGCATTCGCATAAGCATACACATATACATACACATATGCATATATATATACATACACACACACATATATATATATATTTATTTATTTATTTATTTATTCTCATTAATATGACTTTTTTCATGAACTTACAGGCTATTATCTGAAAAGTTTTTACCAAGTCAAAATATTATTCCTACCTCACATGATGAAATGAAGAAGATAATCAACAATGTTGGTATAGATTATCAATGTATACATGCATGTCCTAACAATTGTATTTTATATAGAGGTGAATATGCAGACTCTTTGACATGTCCAAAATGTCAATCTCCTCGATATAAGGATGAAGACGGTAAAATCCCAAAAAAGGTATTGAGACATTTTCCATTGGCTCCATAGATTAGACATATGTTTCAAAGCCCCAAATTATCAAAGCTTTTGACATGGGGACATGATCACAAAAGTAATGATGGAATAATCAAAATTCCAACAGATAGTGCAACTTTTCAGCATATTGATTCTACATTGCGTGAGAGTGCAATGATCATAAAAGTATTGATGGAATAATCAGAATTCCAATAGATAGTGCAATCTAAAGTTAGTAGTTGCATTAGATGGGGTTAATCCATTCTCCATAAAATCTAGTAAATGGTCAACATAGCCAGTGGTAGTCATAAACTACAATCTTCCGCCATATCTTAGCATTAAAAAAGAACATTTAATGCTTTCACTTTTAATCCCAGGAAAAAAGACAAGTTAAAGATATGAATATATATCTTGCTCCTCTCATTGACGATCTCCAAGAGTTATGGAGAGGCATTAATGTCATTGATGTATCGAAAAGCATTAATGAAAGATATATTATGGTTCATGGTATTCTGGTTTGGACTATTCACAATTTTTCAGGATATGGTGTTTGTTCAGGTATTGATGTAATTTTTTTATTTAATATACATACAAATATATGTGAGTTAATCTTATTATATTTTTATCGTTTTCATGATGCAGAAATATCTACTAAGGGTTATAAAGCTTGTCCATATTGTGGTGATTGGTTGAGATCAATTTATAGTAAGAATCTCAACAAAAATGTTTATCTTCGACATCGACGATTCTCGCTGGATGATCATCCATTAAGATGTAAAAGAGAAGCTATACATTTTAATGGAAAGCTTGAAACAGGTCATTGTCCAAAACCAATGATGCTTATGAATTGGTATTGAAAATGGACAGATGGGCCTCTAATAGATCCAAAATCAGAAATCTTTAGTGATGATGAAGAAATGAGAATGTGAAGAGAGGTAAAGAAAAATTGGCACTCACAGAGAATATATCAATATGGTATTCTTTGAAGTATTGGAGAGAGTTAAAGGTCTGTCATCTTCTTGATCCTATGCATATATTCAATAATATTGGTTTTTCATTATGGCAGGATCTTATTGGATTAAAAGACACCATAGCATCAAGGAATGATTTGGACCAAAACTCAAAACCAAAGTTATGGTCAGTTTTTGATAGACATCGATAGGAAACGACTTATGCACCTACTCCTTGGGTACTTATGACAAAAGAGATACAGACTTTCAACAATAGGATTACGTTGATTCTGACTCCTATAGGATATGGAGCATCTTTCTAGAACATGTTTACTATGGATGATAAAATCTTATCTGGGTTAAAGACCCATGATTGTCATAACTTTTTGAAGCACATTTTACCTTTGGTTATCAATGGATTTACAATGAAAGGAGTACAAGATGTGATCTATTGTCTATTGTTATATTTAGGTAGTGATGTGCGTGAACACATTAGGACTGCTGGGTCACTTTTTTCCCTCTTTAGGAGGTTTTTTCACCGACTTGTATATATGCCTATAACTCTAACAGGTTACTTATCTTTGTACATTCTAGTGGTAATACATTTAGTATTGTGTGTTGTGCTCCAAACTTCTTATTCTTCCTTGTGTTGTTCACATGCTTCGTAGACGTCTAATTATAACAATTGGTATCAGAGAAGGTCGTTGCTTCATATGGGGCATTGTTCACACCCCTCTCGTCATAATCTCAGAATCACATGAAATTTGGTGACCATACTCAAGGTGATTAGGAGATCAAAACAGCTTTGGTATGTTGTGCCGAAATTGAGATCTAAGCTTGTTTTGGCCTCCGAACGCACTATCGCAGTGCTTGTGTAGGCTATTTTATCTTTTTGTGCCAAAGATATATACAGGTTTTGGTTCACCAATATAAGCATCTCAAAGTCTGCTACGGGTTTTGCAGAACTCATCAGGGTAGTTCTGTTCAACTTTTTTAGATACAGTCATTTTTTTGCATCAAGGTATTTTAGTCAGTGGCCATGGCTAAAAATAGTGATGTATTCCGTATGTTGGTTGTTGAGGATAAGTTATACGGTACCAATTATCCATTGTGGGCTTATATGATTGGATATGTATTGGTTGCAAAAGGACTGTGAACATTGTGCAAGGTGTTGAAAAAATGTCCTATTACACCTACAAGTACAAGTATTGAAGTTGAGGTAGATGGCGTTGAAGATGCTCATATTCTTCATATTCCTGTTTGTGCTGCGGTTTTTGTTGCACCTACTACAAAGCAAATTTGTTGGGATGGCACAGATGCTCAGACACATGCATTGATAGCCATGTCTATCAAACGTGTCATTATTCCTCACATTCGCTCTTACATAATAGCTAAGGATGCTTAGGATACACTTACCACATTGTACCAGGCTAGGAATGAGGCTCGTGTTGCTTACCTCTGGAAACAATTGGAGAGTGAGCATATGAATGAAGGTGATTCTATGGACAATTTTCTAACAAGATCAAAGACTTGAAGGAACAATTGATTTCTACTGATGAAGTTATACCAGATAGCTCACTTGTGCCAATCGTTTTGAATGGTCTTCCTGATTCATATCAGAGTTTTGCTTTTACTCTTCATTTGATGATGAAAGGCAATCCAAATGCCTTGTCATTTGAGGAGTTGCTCTCTGTTCTATTGTAGGAAGGTCAGTCTAGATAGAACAGGTCCATTATGCATGTTACAGATCAAGCTTTCCTTCTTAGTCATAAGGGCAAATGTAAATGGAGCTCATCTACTAGTAAGCAAAAATCTGCAAATGCTGCACATTCAAAGAAGGAAGACAAAGATGAGAAGAAATCAGAAAACTAGAAATTCTTTTGTAAGTACTATAAAGGAAACGATCATATCATAAAGAACTATCCAAAACTAGATGCAAAAGAGGCAAAGAAAAAAGAGACTGGAATGGTTGTTGGAGAGGCCTCTACATCCAAAAGAAAGTGTGCTAATCTTATGCAGAATGAAGAATGGGCCTTTACTATTGTTTGCAGTTTTGACCCATCTTCTCCTAACCATTGTATGTTTGTAGTAGAGTGAGTTGTTTGTTACTTTGCTAGTGGGACAACCATATTACCTTGCAGCACAGTTTCTTCACTTCACTTGAGCCTGCCCCTGCAGGGAATATTGTCAGATATGCCAACAACTCCTCTTATGCTGTCATGGGAGTTGGTAAGATCATTCTGACTACTGCTGATGGTAGTTCTTTCACTTTGTTGGATGCTTTATTTGTGCTAGGGATCAAGAAAAATATGTTATCAGTTTCTGCATTAGCCAAGATTGGCTTGGTTGTGAAATTTGTTGATGACATATTTATAGTTCATGATTTTTCAAATGGAAACATGATTATTGCTTCTTGCATTTTATATCGTGGGCAGTATAAGCTCATAAACTATGAAAAATCTTTGACTAATTCAGCATGTGCAGTACATGATTCTCAGGCTATATCAGATGTAAAGCTTTGGCATGCACGCTTTGGTCATCTGAATTTTGCTAGTTTACTATGCCTACAAAAATATGAAATGGTGTCCTCTTTGCCCAAATTTGAAGCACCCAAAAAACATGTCTTTGAAGGTTGTATTTTGGGCAAAATACAGCATTCCTCCTTTCCAAAAGATGGTTCAATTTGAGCTACTCAGAAATTGCAGCTTGTTCACAGTGATGTTTGTGGTCCTATGCAAACACCCTCTTTCAGAAACTATCTTTACTTTGTGACTTTCATTGATGATTTTGCTAGGCATGCATGGGTATATCCATTGAAAGAAAAGTCCAAAGTGTTCATGTGCTTCAAATAGTTTTTGGTTTTGGATGAAAATCTATCAGCATGTAAAATGGGCACCCTCCATTCTGATCGAGGAGGGGATTATATGTCTTCTCACTTTAATGCATTTTTTGTTGAATGTGGGATAAAACATCAGTGTACAGTCTTGTATACACCTTAACAAAATTGAGTTGCTAAACGAAAGAACATGTCACTCATGGAGATGGCAAGGTGTATGGTCAAGAGTCAGATTTTACCACATAGTTTATGGCTTGAGGCTGTCATCTGTGCAGCATATGTACTTAACAGGTGTCCCACTAAAGCACTGCAGTCTTTCACTCCATATGAGGCTTGGCATGGTTGCAAGCCATTTGTCACTCATCTACATGTTTTTGGTTGTCTTGCATATGCATTAGTGTTTGAACAACATCGCAGGAAATTGGATGATAAAGCAGTAAAATTTATTTTTGTTGGGTACAGTTCTGAATGCAAAGGCTGTCGTCTATATCATCCACTGACTAAATGCATTTTGGTTATCCGTGATGTTGTTTTTATGAAAGATGTTATTCAGCCTTTACTTTCATGTACGAAGGAGACATCTATTAGCTCCAAAGACATGTATGATTCTTTGCTGCCTCTTTTTACAGGTGGATAGTCTAGTGTTGGTCCTAATGAGGCAACTTCTCAGCCATTGCAGGTTTCATGTGATGATGCAAATCATTCCATTTCTGATGCAAATTTGCATGATGCACTTGTTGATGAGAGATCTGATATTGAGGAGGCAAAAACTATGCCAAAATGGCTAGTCGAGACTTTACGTGACAACAAACTAGATGCACCTCTATCATATTGTGCTCGTTTAGGCTCTCATAGTGTCGCTTTTGCATCTGATTGCTATGGTATGGCTGCCTCTAGTCTCTATGATGAGACTGAGCCTATTTCGTTTGATGAAGCACAAAATTCTGAAACATTGGATTGCTGCAATGCAATTTGAATATGAGGCTATTATGAAAAATGGTACCTAGTCTTTATGTGACTTGCCTCCTTGCAAAGAAGGTCTGCGGAAGCACGCGAACAACACAAGGAAGAAGAAGAAGCTTGGAGCACAACACACAATACTAAATGTATTACAAATAGAATGTACAAAGATAAGAAGCCCATTAGGGCAGTAGGCATATATACAAGCCGGGGGAAAAACCTCCTAAAGAGGGGAAAAAGTGCACCGACAGTTTTAGAGTATTCACACACATCACTACCTAAATATATCAATAAATCCCCCCTGGGAGTGATGCAGTGAACAAGGAGTTGGCACTCATGTATAAGGAAGTGCCAAGCTATGTGGAATCAATCCACAAAAGGAGGTAATCCCAAAGCTTTGTGGAAAGCTTCAAACTTCTCCCTAGGCATAGCCTTTATAAAAAGGTCTCCAATGTTCTCTTGTGTGGGCACATATGCCAAGCTAATCTCCCCAGTAGAAAACCTCTCCCTGACATAATGATAATGCACCTCAATGTGATTATTGCGAGCATGGAACACAGGGTTCCTCGCAACTGCCAGTGCGCTCTAACTGTCAATGAAGAGGGTGGTGATAGAAGCCTGACCAACACCCAAATCAGCCATAAGGTGTTTGAGCCACACACACTCAACAATCGTTGTGAAAGATGCCCTATACTCAGCCTCACAACTAGAAGTGGCCACAGTAGGCTTCTTCTTGCTCAACTGAGATATACATGAGCTACCAAGCATGAAGCAAAAACCACTGGTGGACACAGGAGTGTCATAGCAACCAGCCCAATCACTGTCAGAAAAAGCATGCAAATCTGGCAGTAGTGATCCCCCCTTGGGATAAAACAATCCAAGTATTTGGGTACCACTCAAGTAGCGAAAGATGCGCTTAATCGCATGCCAATGCTTGACATTGGGGCAATGCATAAACCTGCTCATTTGTGAGACAACAAACTGAATATCTGGTCGAGTAATGCATAAGTAAATCAAGCATCCAACAGCCTGCTGATAGAGAATAGCATCAAATGCATCTCCAACATCATGAAGACTCAATCATAAACCTGTCTCCATAGGAGGGGCAATAGGCTTACAGTCTTCAAGGCCAAAACACTACAATAATATGTCAATATATATCATTTGACACAAAGCCATTCCACCATCAACTTGCATAAATTGAATGCCCAAATAGTGATGCAAATGCCCCAAATCAAACATCTCAAATGAGGCATGCACATTAGCCTTAAAATCAGTAATATGCGTGTCATGAGGACCAGTGAGCAGCATGTCATCAACATACACCACAATGATCAGAAGCGCATCATTAACATGCTTAACATATAAGGTGCTTTCAGTTGGATTGTTCTCAAAACCATGTGCAATGAGATAGGCATGTATCTTTTCATACCAAGCATGTGGTGCTTGCTTTAAACCATATAATGCCTTCTTTAACCTTCATACCTAGTTTTCATGCCCTTTCTGCACAAAGCCAAAGGGTTGAAAAACATACACTTCTTCATGCAAGTCACCATCCAAAAATGTTGTTTTAATGTCCAACTAATGTACATTCCAACCATGATGAGTTGTAAGTGCATAGATGCTACGAACAATAGTCATTCGACAAGTACAAGCAAAGGTTTCATAAAAATCAATGACTCTTTCCTGCGCATAACCCTTTTCCACAAGCCTAGCCTTATACCTGTCAACTGTTCCATCAGGTTTACGCTTCAACTTGTATACCCACTTAGTGCCAATGGCCTTCTTGTCAGGAGGCAAGTCACATAAAGACCATGTACCATTTTTCATGATAGCATCATATTCAGATTGCATTGCAACCATCCAATGTTCTGAATTTTGTGCTTCATCAAACGAAAGAGATTCAGTCTCATCACAGAGACTAGAGGTAGCCATAGCATAGCAATCTAATGCAAAAGAGGCACTATGAGAGCTTGAACAAGTACGATATGACAAAGGTGCGTCTAATTTGCTGTCACGCAAAGTCTGCACCAGCCATTTTGGCATAGTTTTTGGTTGTTCAATATCAGATCTCTCATCAACAAGTGCATCATGTAAATCTGCATCAGAAATGGAATGAGCTACATCATCACATGAAACCTACAAAGGCTGAGAAGTTACCTCATTAGGACCAACACTGGACTGTCCACTTGTAAAAAGAGGCGACAAAGTATCATACATGTCTTTGGAGCTAACAGATGTCTCCTTAGTACATGAAAGTAAGGGCTGAATAGCATCTTCCACAAAAACAACATCACGACTAACCAGAATGCGTTTACTCTGTGGATGATATAGACGATCGCCTTTGCATTTAGAATTGTACCCAAAAAAAATACATTTTACTACTTTATCATCCAATTTTCTACGATGTTGTTCAAGCACTAATGCATATGCCAAACAACCAAAAACATGTAGATGAGAAACATATGGCTTGCGACCATGCCAAGCCTCATATGGAGTGATAGACTGTAGCACTTTAGTGGGACACCTGTTAAGTACATATGTTGCACACATGATAGCGTCAAGCCAAAAACTATGTGGTAAAGTCTGGCTCTTGACCATACACCTCGCCATCTCCATGAGTGACGTGTTCTTTCGTTCAGCAACTCCATTATGTTGAGGTGTATATGGCATTGTATACTGAAATTTTATCCCACGTTCAGCCAAAAATGCATTAAAGTCAAGAAGACGTATATTCCCCCCCTCGATTTGAATGAAGGGTGCCCATTTTACATATTGACAGATTTTTAGCCAAAACCAAAAACTGTTTGAAGCACATAAACACTTTGGACTTTGCCTTCAATGGATATACCCATGGATGCCTAGAAAAATCATCGATGAAAGTCACGATGTAAAGATAATTGCCAAAAGAAGGTTTCTGCAAAGGACCACATACATCACTATGTACAAGCTGCAATTTCTGAGTAGCCCAAACTGAACCATCTTTTGCAAAGTAAGAACGCTTCATTTTGCCCAAAATATAGCCTTCAAAAACATGTTTTTCGGGTGCCTCAAGTTTGGGCAAAGAGGATACCATTTCAGATTTCTACAGGCATAGCAAACTAGCAAAATTCAGATGAGCAAAGCATGCATGCCAAAGCTTTGCATCTGACATAGCCTGAGAATCATGTATTGCACATGCCGAATCATTTACAGATCTATCATAGTCTATGAGCTTATACAGCCCACGACACAAAATGCCAGAAGCAATAATGACATCGCCATTTGACAGATCATGAAATCTACATCTCTCATCAACAAATTTCACAACCAAGCCAATCTTGGCTAATGCAGAAACTGATACATAGATTTTTCTTGATCCTTGGCACAAACAAAGCATCTGACAAAGTGAAAGAACTACCATCAGTAGTAGTCAAAATGATCTTACCAACTCCCATAACAAGATAAGAGCAGTTGTTGGCGCATGTAACAGTATTCCTTGTAGGGGCACGCTCGAGTGAAGAGAAGAAACTGCATTGCGAGGTAATATGTTTGATCACCCCACCATCAAAGTACCAAACATCTAAGTCTATTGTAGACATGCACTGCTCATGAGAAGATGGGTCAAAACTGCAAACATTAGTAAACACCCATTCTTGTTTCCGCACAAGAATAGAAGACTCTATTTTCGATGTAGAGGCCTCTGCAACAACCATTCCGACTTCTTTCTTCTTTGCCTCTTTAGTAGCTAGTTTTGGATAGCTCTTAATGACATGATCATTTGCTTTACAGTATTTGCAAAACAATTTCTACTTTTCTAATTTCTTCTCATCTTTGTCTTCCTTCTTTGAATGTGAAGCATTTGCAGATTTCTACTTTCTTGTAGAAGAGCTCCATTTTCCTTTACCCTTCTGACTAGCAAGGAAAGCTTGATCTGGAACACGCATGATAGACATGTTCTGCCTAGACTAGACTTCCTGCAACAAAACAGAAACTAACTCTTCAAATGTTAAGGCATTTGGATTGCCTTTCATCATCAAACGAAGAGTAGAAGCAAAACTCTGATATAAGTCAGGAAGACCATTCAGAACAGTCCGCACAAATGAACTGTCAGGAAGGACTTCATCTGTAGAAATCAATTGTTCATTCAAATCCTTGATCTTTGTCAGAAAATTGTCGATAGAATCACCTTCATTCATGTGCTCACTCTCCAACTATTTTTGGAGGTAAGCAACATGAGCCTCATTCCTAACCTGGTACAATGTGGTAAGTGTATCCCAAGCATCCTTAGCTATTATGCAAGAGCGAATGCAAGGAATAATGGCACGTTTGACAGATAAAACTATCAATGCATGTGTTTGAGCATCTCTGCCATCCCAATGAATTCACTATGTAGTAGGTGCAACAGAAATAGCAACACAAACAAGAATCTACAGAATATCACCATCTTTGACACCTTCTACATCAACTTCAATACGTAGAGTTGTAATAATTGTAGGTGTGATAGGACATTTTTCAACACCCTGCACAATGTTCCACAGTCCTTTTGCAACCAATACATGTCGCATCATATAAGCCCATAATGGATAGTTTGTACCATCCAAATTATCCTCAACAACCAACATAGAATACATCACTGCTTTTAGCCATGGCCATTGACTAAAATACCTTGATGCAAAAAATTGACTCTATCTCAAAAGTTGAACAGAACTACCCAGATAAATTCTGTTAAACTTGTAGCAGATTTCGAGATGCTTATACTAGCGAACCGAAAGTGGTATATACCTTTGGCACAAAAAGATGAAATAGCCTTCATAACCGTTGCAATAATGTGTTCGGAGACCGAAACGACCTCAAATCACAATTTTGGCACCACAAAGCGAAGATGTTTTGATCTCTGAAACACCCTGAGTATACTTGCCAAATTTCGTGCGATTCTAAGATTGCAACCGGAGAGGTGTCAACGATGCCCTAGATGAAGCGACAACCTGCTCTAATACCAATTGTTGGAGTTAAACATCTACAGAAGCACGTGAATAGCACAAGGAAGAAGAAGAAGAAGAAGCTTGGAGCACATCACGCAATCCTCAATGTATTACAACTAGAATGTACAAAGATAAGTAGCCCGTTAGGGAAATAGGTGTATATATACAAGCCGGGGGGAAAAAACCTCCTAAAGAGGGAAAAAAGTGCCCTGGCGGTCCAAGAGTTTCACACACATCACTACCTAAATTTATCAACAAGCTGAAGTGTAAACCTGATGGAATATTTGACAGATAAAAGGCTAGGCTTATTGCAAAGGGTTATGCGCAAGAAAGAGGCATTGATTTTGATGAAACCTTTGCACCTACTTGTTGAATGACTACTATTCATAGCATCTGTGCACTTGCAACTCATCATGGTTGGAATGTACATCAGTTGGACATTAAAGCAGCATTTTTGAATGGTGACTTGCATAAAGAAGTGTATGTTTTTCAACCCCATGGCTTTGTGTAGAAAGGGCATGAAAACTAAGTGTGCAAGTCTAAGAAGGCATTATATGGTTTAAAGCAAGAACCACGTGCTTGGTATGAAAAGATACATGCCTATCTCATTGTACATGGTTTTGAGAACAGTCCAACTGAAAGCACCTTATATGTCAAGCAGCTAATGATGTGCTTCTGATCATTGTTGTGTATGTTGATGACATGCTACTCACTAGTCCTCATGAGAAGCATATTGTTGTTTTCAAGGCTGATTTGCATGCCTCATTTGAGATGTCTAATTTGGGGCATTTGCATCATTATTTGGGCATTCAATTTATGCAAGTTGATGGCAGAATAACTTTGTGTCAAACAAAATATACTGACACATTATTGCAACATTTTCGCCTTGAATACTATAAACCTATTTCCACTCCTATGGAGACAGGTTTATGATTGAGTTTCATGATGCTGGAGATGCATTTGATGTTGTTCTCTATCAGTAGGCTGTTGGATGCTTGATTAACTTATGCATTACTCGACCAGATATTTAGTTTGTTGTCTCATAGATGAGGAGGTTTATGCATTGCCCAAGTGTTAAGCATTGGTAGGCGGTTAAGTGCATCTTTCACTACTTGAGTGGTACTCGACTACTTAGGTTGTTTTATCCCAAGGGGGATCACTACCACTAAACTTGCATGCTTTT